>VWZL01004715.1:124466-163790 GCA_013396915.1 Stercorarius parasiticus
TGCTGGCACCGGGCGAGCACGGCGCGAGGCGGGGCGCGGGCGGCGGGGTGTGTGGCTGGGGATGCATGTGCGGCGAGAGCCGCCTTCCTCCCCCTCGCTTCCTTCGCTCCCTTCCTTCCCTCCTTCCCCGCCAGCCCTGCCCAGCCCAGCCCAGCCCAGCCTCTGCTGGAGACTCTGAGAATGCAGCGCCGGCTTCCCCCCCGCCCGGGACCGGCCCCGGGGTACCTCCCCTAGAGACCGGCCGCGGAGACCGGCCCTGGGGACCCCGCCGCGGGAACCGGCCCGCTCCGTGCCTCGATGGCCCTGCCCCTCTCACCCGCCCTGCCGTGCCCTCCGCCACGGGCACCCGCGTCGCCTCCGCTGATCCCGGTACCGTTCCTGCCCGGGGACCGTCGGGAGCGGCCAGGGCCACCCCGGGGTTAGGGATGAGCCGCCGTGCTGGGGGCCGGGGACAGAACTTGCCTCCCCCGGCTCAGGCCCAGCAGGGCTGAGAATGCACAAACTCTGTGCATGGGAGCGCAGCACTGGGGCGGGGTGCCAGGGCATCCAGCAGGTCAGGGAGACCCCAGGACACCCTTCCCCAGCTCTTGAATGGGGCCAGATCCCGATGGCCCAGTGGCAGCTTGGTAGGAGCTCTGGTAGGGGCTCTGGGGCATGACAGGCAGGGTCTGGGCACCGCAGGGGCTGGGGCTGGCAGACCCTCCCCCTGGGTGGCCATGGCAGCTGGCATCCTCAGCACCCACTTCAGGTCTCAGGTGCCTCCTCCAGAGCCCTGCTTGGACCATGGTGGGCACCACCCAAGCTCAGAAGCACCCTGGGGATGCAGGGGCAGGAACGGTTGTCACCTGCAGTAGAGAGTCACATACCGGCAGGATCCACAGCAGAGTGCCAACTTTACAGACCACTCTGGACATCATCAGGATGGGTGGAAGGTGGAAGCAGGGAAGAAGCTCAAGGCTAGTGAGGCTGCAATATCATTTTGGGACAGATTAATCTCATCATGCAAGTCAGGGTTTAGCCACAACTTAGGCAAACGGCCCGCAGTGGGACATTTTCCAGTCTCCACTGTCCAGGGTCTCACATCTTACCTGGAGAAAATGCTCCCCTGCTTCCACAGCAGTCTCTGGTGTTGCGCTTTGGAGTTTGGCCCTGGAAGGAACACGAGGGAACACTGGAGAAGGGAATGCCCTCTTGCTCCATGTGTGCAGCGCCTTGCACAAGGCAAAGAAATCCTCTGCTTGGCCAATATGGGCCAAGAAGCAGTGGTAACCCAGCGGCAGGTTGTCCACAAAGCCCCCGGCTCTGCAGGTGGCCTGCAGGTCAGGGAGAGGTGGATGGAAAGCAAAAGAGAGTGGTTTATAGACACATCATGAATCCAGGAGGATTGACTCCTTTCCAGGACCAAGAGGCGTGCAGGGCTCAGATCCAGCAGCAGGCTCAGGCAGCTGGACTCCCCACCTTGGCACTGCCTGGCACAAGGCTTCCCATCCTCATAGTACTGCATGACTCCCACCTTTAAGGCCAATGGGGCCCTGAAGAAGACCTAGGAAATGCTCCATACCAGCCCCGTCAGATGTGGAAGCATCTAGAAATGTCCTCAATCCTAGTGTGAGAGCGAGAAGCCTCCCAGCTGCAAGCACTGCTGCCAAAGTAGATCCCACTTGTGCCTGATGCTCTTGTAGGGAAAGGAGCAAAGCCTGGAGCACAGCTGCTCCACCGCTAACACTGTCTGCAAACAGAGACCTTGCTCAATGCCAATCTAGCCCTAGGACAGCTGCTAGGCTCTTGTGCCAACATTGACACAGGCACTGGGAACACCCAGATCCTTTCCCACGAGCTGCCTCTCGCAGTGCAGCGGCAGCGCAGATGGAGCTGAGCCCACCTGGCAGAAAGCATCCAATGAGCTGATACTGGGTGGAGATGGTTCCAACTCTTGTCTGCAGTTGTGGTGCCCTCTTCCATTCTGTTTTTGCTAAGACTGCCTTACCCCGGAGCCAGGAAAAGTTTGTTCCTCCTGCCATCACCCCCTCCCCTGTGTCACAGCTGCTCCATGCCTGATCGAGTTGAAGATGTCCCTGCTCGTTGCAGGGGGGGTGGACTAGATGACCTTTAAAGGTCCTTTCCCACCCAAACCATTCTATGATTCTATGCCCTCTTGCTGCTGCCCTGCAGGGTGCTGGTAAGGCCAGCCAGGCCTGCCCCAGTCCAGCTCCCGAAGGAGCCCCGAGAGCATGGTAACAAGGCACGGTGTGACGGTCCTTCCGTGAGCCCTGAAATCAGCAACGCTTCAGAGTATGCCCAGGTCACACAGCAGCACAGGCCAGGAGCCGCCCCAGGCCCTGTGGGGAAAGGATGACGGAGGATGCAAAGCAGGGGAACAAGGACCAGCCATGACATGATCACTCCCTTTGTGAGCGTGGCTCCCCACACGCGTGAACCCTGAACAACGGCTCCCACAGCTCCGTCCCGCAACCTCTCTCAAAAGTCGACCTGTCGCTTTCATGTCATGTCTTGTATTCTCAGTGGCAGAAGGATGGATGAGTTATCCTTTGACTTTGCTGCCATCCCCTTTATCTCCATGGGAATTTAGTCCTCATCTCGCTTCTCCTTTCCTCTTATTCCCATCATTGCTGTATCCCAGCATTCAAATAGCTCTTTTGTATTTCTTAGCTGCTCTCCACCTGCAGCACTCTTCCCATATTCTGATATACTTTCCCCATCTCATTGAGCTCCAGGCCCCTTTGCTTTGTTCTCTCCCTATCTCTCCCTTTCTTTCTGCTAGTGACTTGTTCCTTTTCTTGTTGTGATTTGTCTTCTCTGCTCTGTCTCTTTCACTCATCTATTCTCCTTATCTCTTTTTNAGGAGTTGAAAGTTAAAAGCTTTTCCAACTTGATCCTGAGCAGCTTTCCCTGGTGCTTTCATCTCCACAGCACATTTGTAAAACTGCTCAGACTGAAGAGCCATGACATGAACAACTAAAGAAATATCAGAAAGAAAGAGGACTCCCAACATGGGATGGAAACCTGCCTTCTCCAAGAAAATCTTCCTGGTTCACTAGCACTGAGGTTCTCTCTCCACAATTCCTGTAAACACAGCATAAAAGCTGCTTACCAAGATTTCCTCTTCCTGGCCTCATCCTCCTCCCTGGTGAGTTTGGTGATGGAAGGGACAGACACGGGGGACCTCCCCATCACCTCCTGCCCAAAAGCGGCCATGACCCACCTGCTCTCCCTCCCCTCTCCCTAGCAGCTCTGGCCAGGTTTGTCATTCCTGCTGTGTCACAAGCTGCTAGCCAGAGGGAAGCGTTGATCAACACCAGGAAAGGTGCTCTGGCTCTTGTCCAGTCCTGCTCCCCGCTCCTCCTTCAAGCAAAGATGGCAGAGACCTGGCAAGCTCTCCCAGGTGATGTGTCACCAACCCCTCCCAGCTGCCAAGAGGAGTTCCTTCTTACCACTTTCTCACGTGTTCTGTGCAGGGTCCAGCACTGTTCGGGGTACAGCAGCTGCAGACGACGACTTCAGGAAAATTCGGGGAAGAAGCGCTTTCGAGCCACCGCTTTCTTGGCGCTTCTGTGCAGCCTGTGCTTTGCAGGGTTCATGTGTGAGCACAGAAGCATGGTCGATCTTACCTGTGACCAGTGGCAGGGAATTCCAGTGTTACCAGTACAGATCTGTGCTGTGTCACATGGAGCAAGTCAAAGTCCTGTCTCCTTACTTGGAAATTTGTTGCTGAGAAGCCCATGAATCCTGGCTATTCTCACAACTCTATGAGAAATTAATCTTGCTAAATTCTCCTACTTCTTCCCTATTGGAGAAACAGATTCAGCACAGGACAAGCTCTGTGACTCACCTCTCTCTTGGCAGAGCCAGCTCCCATTAATCTAACTCCCTGTCTAATGTCCACATTTGGCTGGCAGGCAATCCATCTCCAGTCCAGCTCTCTGTCCAGGATCCAGCTCCCCTGTCAGTCAGAGCCTACCCAGCGCTGGGTGCCCTGCAGGGCTTCCCCCTGGCGGGACAGGGGCTGTCCGCAGGCCACTGCCCGGGATGACAGCAGGGGACAGAATCTGGGATGGATGGGTGCTTGCTAGGCAAAGCAGTACCTGGCTGCAGTGGCGTCTGCCCAAGCAGACCCGATTTCATTCTCTGAGCTCATCTAAGCAGAACAGAGGTTCACATAGCTCAGTCCCACCGGTCGTGCTCTTCAAGAGGTGCGGGATCGGCCTGCTGCCCTCCGAGTTCACCCCGAAAGGAGCTGAACACTGGGTGTTAGGACTGGCAGAGAGGGCTTTGCTCTCAGAGCTGCAGCTCAGGATGCCATCAAGGTTGCATGGAAGCAAGTCCCCCAGCCAAACTCCCTAACGAGGGTCCCTGGGTGGTCACATTTGCTCCCGCTGTGCTTAGCAGCCACCTCTTGCAAGCAGCAAGTCCTTGCCTCATACCGGCTGTCCCCTGGGGGCTGCAATGTGGGTTGCAACATGTCCAGGTTGCCTCCTGCCTTTTCCTGGACACTGCTCTGGCACGGGTCTAGAAGGATGGACCCTGCAGGCTGGCTGAACCACACGACTTTCTTCATACCCCATGGCTAGGGAGAGGCTCTGCACCCCCTATGATTCCTGCTGGAGATGGGGGCAAGAGCTGAAGGCAGCAATTCTGTGCTCACACAGGTTGGGGCCACTCCTTAACACGCCACAGAGCCTGCCCACGTGAAGCCAGAGTGAACAGAACACGGTTGGGAGGGCCACAGCCCAGCGCTGCCCCAAGTTTGCTGGGCACACATGGGCCAAATCCCCCAATCTATTGCCCAGAGCCATGTCTCACACGCCACCCCACTTACTCCTGCCAGACAAACAGCCCTGCCTTGCTGAGGCTCTTTGGTGCCGCTTCCAGTCTTCTCCTGGGAGCATTCCCACTGTCCCACACATGTAGGCACTGCCTGTCACCAGAGCCTGGCAGCTTCCCCCCATCTTTATTCTCCCCAAGTACTGTGTCATTCACAGACTCCACGGTGTCAGCCTTGTGATTAGATTCCAAAGCCTTTATGAATAATTTGTTGCGCAATTATAAAGCAAATATTTAATTGAACTTTATGTAAAATTGCTTCTGCCTCTGAGCGCTGAACCACTGGTTGGGGACAGGGCGTCATGTGACCACATCAGCCCCCAGGAGCCCCATGGAGAGGCCAGCAGCGAACTGCCAGACCCCTTCCCCGGTGTCCTGCACGCAGATGGCTGGCCCTGGCCGCTCCTAGCTGAGCCCATGGAGGGGAGGGCTAGGGGAAGGCTCTGCGGTGGCCCCAGAGACTGCCGCAGATGCACCAGCTGCATGATTGCGGTGCAGCTCCCTTCCCTTGGGAGCCTGTCCTCGGGCACTAGCAGGAGAACGCGTCTTCCTCAGCTGAGCAGCAGAATGAACCAGCCGGAGCATTCCCACAGTGTGACCAGTGCTACGCTGGAAGAGCCCAGCTGTAGAGGTATGTCGCTGTAGAAAACATCCTTGTGACAAGCTGTTGGCAGTCGAGTTTCAACACAAGGGTAAGGACAGATGCAAAGACACTGGCTGTCCTTCTTTCCAGTCCTTTTCCTTCCAGGACAAGACTGGAGCATGCAGATGGGAAACTTGCACGGAGGCTGACTCTTCAAGGGAGGGAATGCCTTTGCTCACTGGCCATGTCTCAGCGACACCGGCCACCAGTCTGAATTGCTAACAAGAGCGTTAGCACCAGGGTGCCCATCCCAGGAGAGGCTCCTCAGCACACGCCAGGGCCAGCGGTCTGTGCAGAAATACTCTGCGTACCATGACATCACCTGCAGGCTCAGCTGGGAGAGTTTGAACGGAGAGGGTCTGGACACACCTCAGATTGGCCATGGCATTGCCTCTGTAGGGAAAAACATCTATATCAGCAAAACCAACAGAACTGGACAAAATCCTAATTTACCACGGTCTGTAAAAGAGGCTGAAGTGCCTATTTCCAGTGAGGCGAATTTGAAATTGAAAGAGGAAAACGAGTGCATTGAAGAGATCAGAAGCTCCTTTCCAAACGCGTATCTAGTGCAGGTAATTGCTAACTGACCTGGAGGGGCTCTTGAAATCGACCTAATGCAGCAGATTCTGCTGCTCAGAGTGGCTCCGGGGCTGGTGACAGGCACGCGCATGAGCAGCTGGCATGACAGGACAGGCTACTGTGCCATCGGGCGGCACGCAAGGGAAAACGCAAGGTCTGAGGGCAGGGAGGTGGTGTGGAAGGCAAGAGTGGTCTGTGCAATGCTCACCCCCATGAGTATCCTAAGCCTGTCCGGGGTATGTACAGCTGGAAGAAAGGGACCTGTTCGCTGTCTGAAGGGGGAAACTCGTCCTTGCATGGGGCAGGCCTCTGCAGTGATGGGAGAAGGAGGGCTTGGAGCCCTCCCACAGCCTGGAGCGGCAGTGCCTACACACTGGGAAGGGATGGATGAGGAGTCTCCTCAGGTGAGCTCAGCGGCTGATGCCCTGCATCTGGACCACAAGGTGGGAGCTGGAGTCCCGCTCCACTGCCGAAGGGAGCAGAACTGCAACGCACCTCGCTGACAGCGGGGCACGGTTATTAGTTTTTCTGCACGGACCACAGCAAAGAACAGCAGTTCCCCAGGGGAGCCTGGGGATATCCCCTTCCCCAGCAGCACTTTCTTGCCCCTCAGCTCAGCTCGGGCAGCCCTTTCGCTCAGCTCTCACTTTTATGGCTACAGAAGCAGCACAACTTACCCTTTGGCTCCCAGCCATGTGCTCCCTGCTGCCAGCTCACCCCAGGACCAGGTCCATTAGCTGTTGCCTCTGGCAGCTCCTCTTGCTTCCCAGCCCTTGTTGCTTTTCACTCGCAGGCATTAAAGGTGCCTTTCAAGACGCACCTTTCTGCTTCCTCTGCAACCCAGGCATTTCTTTAATAAATAGCATTTGTACTGGCTCTGTGATGTCTATTTGGCTTCGAGCTTTCATCTCCACTGCTGGTTGTACCCAGCATGAAATCCTGCCACTCAGGCTATAAAAATTAATGGTTGGGACAGTTATTTGTAGCAGTCATTCAGCATTTGCCTTGCTGGTCCAGTCCCAGACTGGGTCCTCAAGAAAGCCCAATGGCAAGTGTTTGACTCTGCTAGTGGGCAGGCAGCCAGCGTGACTGCGAGGTGAGCCGGGGAGAATGACACCCCGCTGTGGGACGTGTTCACGCTATGCCCTTCTGTCAGTGCCACAGGAGCTCATTCCAAGTTGTTTGCTCCCAAGACCTACAGCTAGATGCACGGTTCACCACCTGGGCATTCCAAGAGACTGGATAACTGAGGCTGCGCTCCAGATATGCAACATAACAAACCAGAGCAAAGAAAACAGAGGAAAGGCAGAGGTTCAAGCTATCAGGTCTGAGCTGCATCCAAGGGTCCCAGATACATGGAAAGCTTAGGACAGGGCAGGAGGAGCATGATACAGCCTCCTTTTGTCATTCTCTCCCTAGTAAACACACATGCACACACACACAGTCACCCTCTCACACACTCACACATGCTCTTCTGTGGCCCTGACACCAGCCAAGAGCAGGGAGAAACAAGGCTCAAAGCAATCGTAATCTTCCCATAACAATGGTAGGAAAACTGTGATGCAGCAAAAGCCACAATCTGGCCGCAAAAAGCTGTGGAGAGGATGTAAACTGGAAATTAGTTGTTTACTTCTGGTCTTAGGATGGTCTTTGGACTCCCATCCCAGAAAGGCCGAGTGATCCGGCCACTTCTGGAGTCTGCTAGTGCTGAGCCCGCCACTCTGAAGGATATGTGCTCTGCACTGGGAAGACCACCATAATGTGGTTGGGAGGGACCAGCAAAGCCCTCCTACACCGAAGAGAAAGGAAGCCCTATCCAGCGCCTACATCTGGAAGGCGCAGCATCAGACCCAGCTCTGCTTATCTTTCATCAAGCCCAGTCCCCTCTGACTCAAATCCTGCTCAGCCGCCACCACTATTAGACCCACTGCTTTTAACAGACAGTATCTGTGCACATCCAGTCAATCCCCCGGCTTCCTTCATCCCCCTGGCAGCCCCTGTTGTACTGAGGTCTCTTCAAAGTTATGCTTTCCTTGTGCCATCTATTGTTCTGCTGCTGCCGGTAGCAGTCTTCTCTGCGTATATGATAAGCTTCTACAGCTTTTCCAAAGTGCAACTGCAGGAATCTGAACCTCCCAAAAGACACGTTGTAAGTGCATCACATTGAGCTCCTCTGCTCACTCAATTACCGCTATCCAGAGAATGATCCTGACTTCCTAAAAATTTTAGTATTTCCAAACTGTGCAATTGTGTCTTCCCTACAACTTTTCAAATGGCCCAGTATAGACTCTTTTAGAATAGATTCAAATATAGTCCATCACACCCTTTGTGGACATAACTAGGTATTCACCTGCTTAGCTGTTGTGCTCCTGCCCTTCCTTTTCCCAGGGATATCATCCTATTAACCTACCTTGAAATTGTCTTTGTCTTGAAGTCAGCTGTGGCATGGAATCATAGAATGGCATCTCTTGACTGTTTTCACCACTTCACAGGATAAAGTCTATGAGATGCGCTTAGTGGCCGAAAGTCCTCCAGAGCCATGGCTACAGCTGCAGCTTTTATGAACACACATTCGGAATCACATGTTGCTGGCGTTTACAAGGATGTCGTTCAGGGCCACATTTGTTGTAACCTGGAATTTTCTGGGAAATACTCCTACTTTCTGTAGGTGCTCCATATCCGTTGCCAGTGATGGCTTCTCCCCTCCAACGGGTGCTCCTCTGGGTGGGCAGAGGAGTCCTCTTGCCCAGCAGACTTCTGTGGTTGCACCGTCCGGCTTTTGTGCATACATTTGCCTTTCTTTTATGCTGTATGCAGAATTCTGCAGATTACTCTGTATTCACAATTCTCACAGATCCTCAGCTCCAAGGTTTTACTGCAGGTCTTTAATTCTGTCACATATTGATCGACTGTTTCTGCTTGCATGAAAAGGATTGGAAATGTTAAAATGATTCATTGTTTTGTGGGATACACAGCCACATTTTGTCATGTTTACATTTTCTCTTACACATTCCTTTCCTCCTCCCACCCGAGGCACAGAGACTGGGGCTTTCGCGTTAGTGCTTCTTTCATCTGCACTAATTGCTGTTAAGTGGATCTCAAACTGCCTGACAGTTTCCGTTCTCTGCTGCATCCCAGCAGGGAAGGATTTAATGCTGGACCCTGTGATATGCTTGTTAGTTCTTCCAAGAGCTCCTGGAAACAAGTAAAGCTCATACTTAAATTTTGTCAGAGCCACCTCGCAAAGAGAAGTGTGCGTATGAGGAAAAGATTGCCTCCATCGTGGCTGCCACCAAAACGATGTACCTTTCTGAACAGTGAATCGCAGGGGGTTAAAAATTATTTCCCAGAGTATCTTTCTGTGCCCCCTGTCCTGAGAACTATCGACACTTGACACTGTGCAAGCACAGACCACAGAGACCACTGATGGGACATGGGGATGGAAGTCTCGTCTGCTGCCGGACCCTGTGGAGTTTGGTGCTCCCTGGGAGACCCAAGCAGCCGTGTGCTCTGTGCTCAGCAAAGATGAGCAAGCCAGCCAAAAGCTCTGCACTGCCATTGCTCAGCACACTGCAAGTCCCTCCTTCCTCCACCAGTATCTGGAGACAACCGGCCGGTGACCTTCGAGGCACCTCCTTTCGCCCAGCAGCAGCTAGCCCATAAGTCAGCTCTCCAGCAGCTCCTGTTTGCCCATGGCTTTCTTCACTGTGCTTCAGAGCTGCCAAGACACACACATGGCCTTGACATTTAAACCCTCCTGGCCCTGGGCTGGCAAGCAAAGCCCTGAGTCCCTCTCACAGGCATGGTGCCGTGGTCCAGTCCACGGTGCACCCAGCCATCCCCCAGCGCTAGTGCTGGGGAGCTGCCTCCTTGCAGAGCAGCAGCCTGGGAGGGCAGCTGGGGAAAACGAGCCCGTTGCCCCTGTGGTGCCCTGGGAGCCTCGGCCTCCAGGCTGCCAGGATCTGGAAGACCATGCCCGAGTAGAGCCATGCAATGTTCGGCCTGTGGCTCCTTAGGGAATCCTTGAAATTGCCTTTGGAGAAACAGCAGCAGCCTGCACCATGGCCCTGGGACAGATGAGGAGCAGGCTACACACGCCACTTCCTTCTCTTAAACTTCAAACACACCATCAGGCCTAAATTATTCACTTGTAATCCCTGGAGCTGGCAGCAACTCAGAGAGGATCCAGCTCAGGTGGTAAGAAGGAAGAAAGAAAAAAAAGAACCCATTAAATTTAAAAACCTCTGAGAGTCATAAAATGTAAGAATATATTTAGGAGAGGAGCCAGGGCACGATGGGGAAGCTGGGTGCAAGCAGGGTCTGACACTGGTAGCTCTCTGAGCATGAGGGGAATACCAAGATAGATGAGGGAACCTGAGGCTGAGAAGGCTGGTGGGGCTTGGTGGTCCTGGGTGCTCAGCTCTGTTACCTTTTCTAACCTGTCACGGTCTTTTGTCCTCTCTCTGGGATGTAGATGGGGTGAGAAAAGAGCAGGAAGGACATGCAGAGGGAGCAGAGCTGTGCTAGAAGTGTCCAGCCCAGGCTGAGAGCAGAGTCCTGCTCCCCAGGGTGGCAGCCAGGAGACTGCCCTCTCCCTCTCTGCAGCCAGACCCCTGGCTCAGGCTCCCCAGAGAAGGTGTTGGGGACGCCCAAAGCCAAGCTGTGGGGCGGCTGTGTCACTGCCCCAGCAGCACCCAGCAGCCTGGGACATGACCCAGATGCGCAGAACTGTCCTGGTTCTTGCAACATACTTGGAAAGCTCTTGTTTACTGGGATCTAATGCAATTACAAAGCCAACTGAAAACAGAGAACAACAACTGGCAGGGCATGGGCTGCAGAGAGCTGGAATGAAAAGCATTTAAAATGTCTTGCTCCACCAGCCTGGCTGCGCCTGTGCCCACCAGCTTCAGTCTGCTCCTGCAGCAAGAGCTCCATCACCTCTGAAACAAACTGCATCGATCAGGGAGAAACACTCCCATCTTAGGCCTGAAAACACGCCCTGGCACAGGTCCCCGGGAGCCAGCACCTCTCCCCATCTGCCAGGGACAGGCACCTGAGGGTACCGCTGCTTTGCCCTGTGCCATGCAGAAGCATCTGCAGGCAGTGGCACAGATGCAGCCCACCTCAATCTCCACAGCACAGCGAGCCCAAGCCCCACACCGCTGCCTCAGGCCAGGCTGCACAAAAGCAAGAGGGTCTGACAACAGGGTGGAGGGCACCAGCCCTTCCCAGAAGCTTCAGGAGACACAGGAGAGATGACAATGTCCTGTCTGAGTCTCTGCAGTCACAGTGCTTGACAACACCACAGGGAAGGTCTTCAGTTGGAGCTCTGTCCAGGCAGGGGGGCAGCTCTCCCTTCACCTTCACCTGCTCCAGCCGCACATTGCAAATGTCTGTGAGGAGGACAGACGGAGAGCAGCAATGTGGACACTGACCATCCCTGATCCCAGGTGTTCAGTGCCCTGGCAGACCTCCGCAGGGCAGAGGGGAGGACTCAGAGAGGACTGCGCCTCACAGCAGCTGGGAGAAGTGGTGGCCTGAGAGTCTCAAGGGCCTTGTGCATCCTCTTGTTGCAGCCCACCATCCCTCCATCCCGCATCCAGGCACAGGCTGAGCTTTGTGTTTCCGGCCTCTTGCAACAGAGCTCAAGCTGCCTGAGCCGATTCAAATACCAGGGCTCCGTATCAGCTCCCAGCTGCATATCCGAGATGAGAAAAGGGGCTGCAGGCACTGCCGGGGTTGTACCAACCTGGCTTGGAGGGGACGGGTTGAGACTGTTTCTCGCTGAGACTCTGCAGAGAGAGCAGCTGCACCTCCTGCCATGGCTGCACCTCCCAGAGAAGGCTGCTGGACACCTGCGGGGAGTGTGGATCACTCCTCAGAAGAGCAGCCAGATGGGAAGGTCTGTGTGAGCCTGATAACAGCTGCTGCTTGGCTCCTCTCCCTGGCAGGCCTGCATGGGGCACCCGAGTGCTGGTGTCTGGGGCTCCAGGAAAAGCGGGTGCCACGTGCCCCAAGGCCAGGCTGGCATCTCTGTACTTGAGAGCCCCCAACACAGCTCCTCCTGCTAGAACATCCCCAGGGAACGCAGAGTGAATGCTCACCCCCACGGCGTGAGGGTCGGTGGGAGGTGCATGCCTTCGGTGCTGTCACACACTTTGCAGATGCTGAGCCGGGCTCCTCACGCCTACGGCAAGCGCAGAACTGGGTGCTGTGGTGCAGAGGGAGAACCCAGCACCTCTTCCCTACCAGGGCTCAAGGAATTTGTCCCTGCCCTAAGGCGGACTGCAGGACGTGGAGTGGCTGGCTCTGGGCCACCAGCAAGTGTGGCTGGCTCTGGACCAGCCAGGGCAGGACGGGAGCCCAAGGCCAGGCAAGTGCTTTGCTTGCGCTCAGATGCCAGCAGAGAAGCTGCGGGTGCACGGGGGAAAGCCAGGTGAGAGAGAAGAGAAAGGCCTGGCTGTTAGTGGCAGGAGTGCTGAAATTCACTATTAAACTACACTTTAAACTGATTTTTAAAGTTCTCTTTCCTCAGGAGGTGGTGAAAACACAGTGCCAAGTAAGCTGCCCCCACTTTTCTGCACAGCAATCAATAACCCATCAAAACAGATGGAAGTGGGCACCGTCACCCAGCACACACCAATTCCAATTAATTCACCCTCCACCAAAGGCATCTCAATGAGCAGAGCAGCTCTATATATCTTCACCTGCTGAACCAACACAGCACCAGAGCAAGGCCAGGGTGCGGAGCAGGCTGGGGAAAATAAGCAAGGATGGAGGGTGTTTCCTGGGCGTGGAAAGGAGAGGAAGGCCTGGGGAAGGTCTCCCGATGCCTGGGGGCCATGGAAGCCACAGGCGGCGGGACAAACAGGAGGGTCACCAGTTCAGCAAAAGATACGTATGCTTCCAACACCTTGCTGCCTCAGTCCTGGAGGTCTTGCGATTTAGACGGGGGTTAGATGTGATGGCAAAGGCAAAACCTGGGCTTTTCAACCCATTTTCACACTCGGTGCCTGTGAGATAGGCTTGACTTGTTAGGCAGGTGAAGAGGCCACAATGACTGTACTGGGGAAGGAGGTAGAGAACAAGGCAGAGAGAGTGAAGATTGTGATCAGTGACAAAACAATCAAAATAAAAACTAAAGGCCAAGGTCCAGCACATGGCTTTTTCTCATGCAAACCTCTCTGCACCCTTGTTATCAGCAAATCTGGAGCCAACCTCCATCCCCTGCAGGTGAGGAAGGAGGTGAGAGGGATCAGCAAGGCAATGCAAAATCGGTTCTGTTTTTACATGCAGAGGAGGCCTTTGAAGGAACAAGGAACTGCCCGTCACCTCTATTTCCACCTGACAAAGGTACTAGCACTTCCTGGGCCAGCAGTGCCCGAATTCCTGGCAGGTACTGTCCTTGGTTGGAGTGGCAGTCAGGTCTTTCTCTGGGCATCTTGACACTTTAGGGCCATGAATGTCCCAGGCAGGCTCCCCTCCACCTGCTGGGACCTTCCCCACGTCTTTCTGGCTTTTCCAGGAGATCTGGGCAGGGGTGCTGCAGCTCCTGGCCTCACTCCATGGCAGATGCCTCCCCACTGGTGTTACACCCCACCTTTTGCCAGTTCCCCGTGGCCTGAGGGCACGCGGATCCCAGCAGCCCATCCCACCCCAGCTGCTCGCCCCGTGGAGCCGAGCCGAGCAAACAGCTCGTCAGGAACAAAGCCCCTTCCCAAGTGGGCTAGGCTGCCTTGCCCGTGACTAAATATTCAGAGGCACTGTGCGCTAGCCCTTTGATCAGCCATTTATCTCTCCGTGCCACAAGTTTCCTGGAGCCTGGCGTTTCCGCCCCATGCTCAGCCCAGGTCCCAGGAGCCCAGGAGACAGGTGTGAGGAATTAGCCATGGGGAGGAATGCTCTGACAGGAACCAGCACCAAAAGCAGGGGACAGAGTGTAATGTTTATTACATTTGAAGCAAAGCAAACATGTGGCCTACTTATGTATCTAGAGAGAATTAATTGAGGAGCTCCACAAAGCAGCAGATTATAAATTAGAATCATTTTCACCAACTTCAGCCCATTCATCTTGCTTTCACATCCGGCCTGTCAGCTCAGCCTGACGCGACCGCAACAGCCCCAGACCCACGGGCTGCTGTTTGGTGGCACGAGGGGACCGTCAGCAGCAGCCCCATGGGCACCGCATGCCTAAACCCATGGGGAGCGTGTGGGGTCCGGCCCAGGCACGCAGCTTGGATGGAGAGCAAACTCAGAGCCTTGAGGATGGCTCCAGAGGTGCCAAGTGCCACCAGCTGCCATCGGCAGGGGTACGTGGAGTGTTCTGCTCCAGGGACTGGCCCCACAGACAGCAGAGATGCCGGGTGCCTGCCCTGTGCTCCTCCATTCCCCTTCACTCGCTGGCAGCCAGCGGAGTGGTGGGGGGCCAGCAGGGCTGTGCACGCACCTCCTTGCCCTCCCCACCCTGATGGGATCCCAGGCTAGGGACTGGGCTTTGCTGATGTGCCGTTAACAGGCAACCTCAGGCCAGGGTCAAGTGGAGACTCACACACACACACTCACACACAGACACACAGAGTGGCAGGGGTTGGAAGGGACCTCTGGAGATCATCTACTCCAACCCCCTGCCAAAGCAGGGTCACCCAGAGCAGGTTGGACAGGAATGCGTCCAGGTGGGTTTTGAATATCTCCAGAGAAGATTCCACACCCTCTCTGAGGCAGCCTGTCCCAGTGATCTGTCACCCTCAAAGTAAAGAATCTTTTCCTCATGTTGAGATGGCATTTCCTGTGTTCCAGCTTGCGCCCGTTGCCCTTTGGCTTGTTGCTGGGCACTACTGAAGAGTCTGGCCCCATCCTCCTGACACCCACCCTTTAGATATTTATAAACATCGATAAGATCCCCTCTCAGTCTTCTCTTCTCCAGGCTAAACAGACGCAGGTCTCTCAGCCTTTCGTCATTAGAGGGGTGCTCCATTCCCTTGATCATCTTTGTAGCCTCCGCTGGACTTTCTCCAATAGTTCCCTGTCCTTCTTGAAGTGGGGGGCCCAGAACTGGACTCCTTTTACTCAGCTTAGAGGTCCCTCCTGGGGACAGTGCCCATGATGTGCCTACCCGGAGCTGCTGGGAGCGTCATGCTCTGCATGTTCACAGCACTGAAGGCCTTGGACTCGCACCTCATGGAGGGGCAGCCCACTGGCAGACAGATTCCTGCGCAAGGAGCAGCAGTGGTCAGAAACTGGCAAAGCATCTTGTGCCTGAGGCACTCTAGCCCTCAACAGCCTCAGTCTTTTCCACAAAACTATCCAGAAGCAGGATGCCCCAGGAGCTAGTGTGCTGCCAGGGGGCTACAGAGATGCACAGAACAGCCTTGCTTCAGCTGACGGGGCCAGACGAGCTTCATCCCATGGCAGGGACTACCATCAACCTGTTTTTAGAAGCTGTAGCAACCTGCATTGACACATGAGCCGTCCGGTTCTGCAAGCCACCAGAGTCCACACTGGCAAGTGTGTGTGATCCTGACAGGGCCCACCAGGCACCCTAGCCCAGGTGTGACATGCCGCACATACCAGGTCCTATCCAGCTGCTGCCTTGTCCCTCCTGGCTCTGACTGTGCGTTGAAGCCCCGGGCTTCGGGATGGGTGCCCGGTGAGGAGTTCCTGCCACAGCCCGGTCCCACGCCAGGACAGCTTTCTTCATGGCCACTCTCTGTGCACCAGCTGTAGCCCCCACTCCGCACCTGGCTGGCTGATAATTTGCATCATAGAGTTTGTTCAAATGGCATTACTAATTAGTATAGAAATACTATTAGCATCGTTAATGCATTCCCAACAGTTCCATCTGTTGGCACCATGCGAAAGCAGCACTGAGGCAGAGACCAAGGAGGCGAAGCCAGGCCAGGCACCGGACTGAGCCATCAAACAGCATCTCCTCTACCCCAGCACCGCTCTCCCTGGTGCAGCAATCAATAAAAGTTGGACTGGGACAGATTTGCGTCCGCGTGTGTGTGTGCACAAGCACACGTGTGTGTGTGGCAGGGAATCACGATGACAGAAACTACCCAGCATGGGAATTTCAGGACAAGGGAGGGAAACTCGGTAGAAAGGAATTGAGACAGGGGCATGGGGGTAGCACTAAAACCAAATGTAAAGTGGATGAATTATTTACTGCAAGAAACAATTGTAAAGTCACCTACTCTGGCTCTGTGCATCCTAAATGGGGTCTGTGGCGTTTCTCACACCTCCCTAGCGTGCTGAGTGATTTTTTTACAATTAGATGCATGAGGCTGGGGTAATTTTATAAGAGACTCCAGAAGATCAGTTTAGTATTGATCATGTGCTGAATTTAAAGGCTTTCCACATCCATCTGCTGCTGCTTCTCAGGTGACAGCTCAGCTGGGACCTGAATGCTCACTGGGTGCCTGCGACCCAGAGCCGCCTCATTCGGCCTGTGGCTGGGCTGGTGCAGAGCAGCACGGGGGGGCCACGGCATCCATCACACTGGAGCCCAGTTTAGGAGCCAGCAGAGTCACACGGCTGCTCCCCAGTGAGCCTTTTGATGAAGTCCCCCCCCAGTGGATCAGTCTGCTCTGCTTCTCCCATCACGGGGTCCAGCTGGTTGTGGGTTGTAGTGGACCATACACTCATCTAACAGGGGCAGCAACTGCCAGAGATGAACAGAAATGGGGTGACAGGGTATAGAGAGCGGTTTGCACGGACCAGCACCTAATGCCAACACCCTGCACCAGAGTGGCAGCACCATAGCACCTAGACCTGCTCAGCACAGCCCCCCACCAGCTCCCACACAGGTGCTGCCAGGAGCCATTGCCTCCTGCACGCAGCAAAGAGCTGGCCTTAGGTACGCGGGCTCTGAGCATCTGGTGCTACTCTGGATGCTGCAGACAGGACCATAAACTGAAAAACCCTTCCTGAGCAGGCAAAGGCCCCTCATTTGGCAGGGTGCAATTGCACAAAGGGCCCTACCGTGGGCAGCCCATGCCAGCAAGAGCCTGGAGGAGCTCCCACCCCGGGGAGACAGGGTGACGAGAAAAGGCACACAGACAGAACACAGGGAGGAATACACATGGAGCAGGACTTCTGCCCATGACTTGAAAAAAGCGTCTCCTGGTGTTTGCCTTGGACTCTGCAGGTCTTCAAGGCACAGGATTGCAAAGGGTGAGCCCAGACTCCAGAGAGAATGGCCTGGCAGCAGGATAATTGCTGTGACGTGCCCACAAATGTGAAAGGAAGAGGGAATTCAGGCATTATGGGACTGTTAAAACATATTGCATCACGATGAGGTTTTAGTTTTTTCTTTTAATAATATGCATATTTGTCCTGGTTGTTCTGAAGGCATGAAAGCTGCAAGCCATGCTGTCCAAAAAACAACCTGCTTTACGATGCTAAAATAGAAACTTATAAAGTGTTTTTTGCAAAACAATACAAGTTAAATGTATGAGAAATCAACTGATTTACTGAAATGGGACATGTGCAGGGTAGGAAAAAATGACTCTTCCAGGCCCATATTTACTCAACAAAAGACCTATATTCAAATAACACTTAGAGCAGGTCACTGGCATTCTCACAGAGGTTGAGTGGCTGAAAGTAAGGCTAAAGCATGAAGAGGCCCTCTTAATCAGCAGAGAGAGCAGAAATTGTACGGACACACTTTAAAACACCGTGCGCTTCTTCAAAATCCCCAGGCAGAACTGTGAGTCCAAAAATCCATTCTGCAAAGCCGCCGACCGGGGTGAAGTGGGGCCGAGCCGTTGCACAGCTGCCCACAGGTGACAAAGTGCTGAGAGGCAGCGCCCTCGACGCGAGGAACCGGCCAGGGAGGACCTGAGTGCACCACACCTGGTAGATGCTTAGATGCAGACCTTAAATCCAGGCATTGATAAGGCATCCAACTCTTTTGCTGTTGTTGTTGCTGCTGCTGTTGCTTTGTTTTCAATAGCCGCAGCTAAACATTTAACCTTTACATTGATGGAACGACCTAAACATGTTCTTCCAGGCTCGTCGGCAGCCAGGCTGTCTCGCAGCGAGCAGAGAAATGCCTTTCCTTTCAGCCTGGCAAATCAATATGCCACGTGGCTGGCAGGCTTGCAGGTGTCCCCTGCTCAGAACACACGGAAGGGTCTCAGAGGTGGGATACAAGCATTTCTCCAGATTGCCAGGTCTAACAGAGAGGTGGGCACGAACCTCCATTTTCTTGGCAAGCAGGAGAAGTGCAGCTCACGATTTGGAAGCCATGTAGTTGTTCCAGCTGGGAGGCTGGCTCTGGCTGTGGCTCTGCCAGCAGCTGAGGCACTTATTCAGTATCCTAGGATTTCAGATGGCACAGAAAGAGTTACGGGAAGGAGCAGCAGAGTAATCGTGAGTTAATATGGTCCCATGTTTTTTATTACTCTCAGAGTATTAAATTGATAGCCTGGTACCAAAGGCCAGAAGTGTCACCTCTCAACAAGATGAAATCTATGTAGCCCGTGAACAGGGGAAAGCTGCAAGATTTATAAAGGCGTCCATAAAATTAACATTTGGATGAGTATGTGGGAGAACAGAGCCCATGAAGTGCAGCAGCAGGTTGACAAGTACCTGCCGCCCCTGCATTTAGGGCCCAGCAGACACCGTTGACTGAGTGCATCCTCCCGCACCGATGCCTGGCTGAGAGGGGCCCCAGAGCCGCTCTACTGCCAGGACTGGGCTGCCAGGGAGCTTCTGGGAGATGGTGGCATTTTGGTAGTGCCATGGGGAGTCAGTGACAATGGCAGGAACAGGCTACGTCCCCGATCTCCTTGCGGGGATCTCTCCCTGGCCCTACTGGTGGAAGCATCTCCCCTTGGTTTGGCTTAGACCGGACAGGGAGGCTCAGACCCTCTCTCCGCCCTCAGCTTTCTGCATGGCTCAGTCTGTGCTGTCTGAGCAAGCACCAAATCTGGCAAGGCAATGGGACCTAGAGAAGATACTTTTTTACAGATCAGGGAGCCCAAGATATGTACTGTCATGCCAGGAGCCATGAAACGGTGACCCCAGGCACACCCCATTGCCCCAGAGAGGCCAAGAGGCCCTGAGAAGACCTTGTGTCTCTCTTGCTGTCCTAGGACTCCATCCCACCATCCAGGTGCCCAAGGGCTGTCCCTGGAGACAGCGCCAAGCATCTGGAGAAATGCTTGTATCCCACTTCTGAGACCCTTCCATGTGTTCTGATCTGGGGACACCTGCAAGTCCGCCAGCACGGCAGAGACACTGGCCACCCAGCACCCTGGCGACTTTCAGGGCGCACAACAAGGTGACTACGTCTTTGTGCATGGCACAGCATGGGCACAGGGCGAAGGGAGTGCTGACACATGGGCTTGTTCAATGTTATACTGCTTGTAGAGTCGGGGTCTTGGCACCTCGGGGCCTCTGCCCTTCCTCTGCCCAGCGAGGGCGATACTCTGGGTCTGCCACAGAAGCAGGGACACCGCAGACCTGCTGGGACAGCATGGTGCTCAGGCCACACGCTTACCCGGACTGGCTGATCCCGCACTGCACAGCACACACCTCTATGTGTAGACACCGCGGCATGTCACAACCGTGTGTGCCCTCGGCCGCGTGCCCCACGCAGAGTGCTACAGGCTCACGCACCTGGCACTGTCTCAACACCCAGCGCAAATGGAGCCATTACCACTGCTGCCTGCAGTACGACTGCTTTGCAATTAAAGGAATGAAATGTTTATACAGGAATAAATCTGTGTTAATGAGGTGAATCCTGCTCCCGCCCTGACAGGCTCTAAAAAAAGGCTGGGAACTTGGGGGAAGGGAGAAGGTTCAAATGCACGCTGCTCCCAGCCCGCAGCTGGGTCTGGGAAGGGAAGTGGGGAGGGAAAGGGGAGCAGTCGGGCAGGTTGCTGGTTGCATGCAGGAAGCACCAGTTCTTTGATTTCCCTGTCTGGTTCCCCCCACATCAGGTCAGTAGCAGAGACCAGATCATTGTCAGGCTTGCTCAGGCGGTGTTTGAGCTGTTTCCTTCTCTGGGAAGAGGACTGCACCTGGCTCAAAGATTTAGGAAAAGCACAACCCATACGGAGAGAGATGCTGTCACGGAGTGGGGACACACTGCTTTGGGCCCTTCCACCTCAACAGCCTGTCCAAAAAAGTCCTTTGCTGAAGCTAGCAGCAGGGGCTATGCAGGAGGAAATCCCTGTGCAGGTCATCCTTGCTCTCCTCTATTCCTCAGAAACACTGCACTAATCCCTGTCGCCTGCCTACACGGGAAACCACGGAGACACAGAATCCAATTAGCTTGAAATCCTGCTCTGGCTCCCGCACAGCATCTCCCTCTGATAGAGCTGTGGAGCTGCAGAGATAAACGGTGCATTAGGATTCCAGTGGGGTCTGGCAAGCAAGGATGGCTTCGGAGCTGCAGCACCAGCCCAGGGAAGGAGCGAGGCACCAGTGCGCCTTCCCCAAGCCCCCACCTCTGCCTCATCCCAACCCTTCCTCCTTCCCTGCTCGTCCTGCAGCACCATTCCCGCTGTGAGCCCGGCTGTGCAGGGTGAAAGCTGAGGACTGGGGCTGGATCCAGCAGGTCTCCAGGCTGGCTGACCTGCCACAGGACCTTCACTCTCCGCAGGGGGAGGTTTTCCTAAGTAAAACGTAAGAGGCCTTCCACCTCTTAGGGGCTGAATGGCATCAAAGCCTCTTGGCTGCTGGGGGTGGCCAAAGTGGCATGAAGCACAGTGGCAAGGCCCAGCTCCCAGTGACAGGGTTGCCCCCAGGGCATCTCTGTGCCCAGAGGTCCCTTAGGAACCAGCATGATGCATGTCACCCTCAGCTCCCCTTGTTTCTCCTCTAGCAGGGACTGTCCCTGTGCGGCCGGCTCTCCAGAATGACCCGGGAGACGAAACGGGTCCCAACCCCAAAAAGATAGTGGGGAAAGGGACTGAAACAGGTAATCCTGCCATGGCCAAGCTCAGCACAGCCTGTAGGCACGGCCAAGCAGAGTACAAGGGGAACTGTTGCTGGCTGTGCTCCACCCTGCCTGTGCCAACAAGTCTCCTGCGCCTGATGCTACCACAGCCATGCTGCTGTACTCACACTCTTCCTTGCACCCACAGTAAATTACCTGCTTTGCATTTTGCAGCAGCAACTTAACAGTATTAATTCATTGTGTTCAGTCTTTAACAAACACCATTATCATATCACCAGCTAGGATTATGCAAATCCTGGGAAAGGAATTACTTCTCTCTCCAAAGTCACCTTGATTTATCAGTTTTAGCCCAAAATGAAATAGAAGTTGCTTTGGATAAACTGTTAAACACACAATGACACCCAGGGGGCTGTGATGGCCCCATAGGGCAAAACATACATGCGGGCCAAGCACAGCTGTGCCCAGCTGGGCGACCCTCCATAGGCACAGGTGGCACAGGAGCAGCTCTGTGCTGGCCCCCACCATGACTCCTGTGGCAGAGCACAGGTGGACCTGGACACTGAGGAACTGGGCCCTGGACAAAGAGCTGGGGAAACAAACCCCTTGCACAATACTCCTGGGATAACACCATGGCTCCGTTCCCCTGGCACACGGCCATGGGGCAGGTCTGAGTCTGTGCAGAAGCTGGAAACGTGGAAACTTTCCGAAATCGCGTTAAGGATTGCTTTGGGTCTGTCCCCATCCCTGTCCCTGCTTTCCAGGCCACCACTTCAGGATCAGCCTGTGTCATGCGTAACCAACCGGTGCGTCCTCCCATGCAAGCGTGGATGCTGCTGGCGATCAATGACCAAACGTGCATCCCACTCCAGCAACCAGCTCTTCAACAGGGTCCTCACATAATGTAATGCCTTTGTCCATAATTTCCTTTGCTGCAGAGATAAAGGCTCCCCACCCTTCTGATGTGGCTAGACCTGGCTGCAGTTGCCCCTCAGAATGCAAGGAAGTATTTATGCGATTAAAGGAAACCTTTTTCCCATTATTTGTCAGCAATTTGAGTCAGTCCTTCAGCAGAGGGTAAGAACAGCACCCTCTTAAGAAGAGAGGACTTCTATTCTTTCTCAGGGCAGGCAGCAAGCCCCTGCGACCTGAACACAGCCTGCTCTTGCAAGAGGAACCAGGCCCCTGGCTAGGGCTTTGTCCTAATGGCCAGCAATTACTTTATGCGTTCCAGCTCAGTGCAGAGGGGCTATTCTGAAAGAGAGTTCTGCTTCAGATTCCATTAACCATGGATGGTAGCTCCGTAAGAGCAGCAAAAAGCTCCCCACCATTGACAGATACACACTCAGCACCTCTTGTGCTTATCACATAACTCTAACAGAGATGGGAATTTCCTCCAAAAAACATACTGTGACAGAGACAAGGATGAAATCAGGCACTGGCAACCTATGGTAAAGTACAGCTCAGTAAAACAGAATTATCACCGACCCAAAACCTGCAAATAAAACCTAAAAAGAATTCCCTGGCACTCTGGCTGGACACCCACAGGCAGCACACCCGCAGCCCTGGCTGTGGTCTGCAGACCACATGGTGAGAAAGTGCTGAATCTGCCTTTGGCCTGACCTGGCCAGGCTCTGCGGGGACACCCGGGGCCAACACAGAGCTAGGTACAGGCTGGCTGGTGTTTGTAGGGTGGGAAGTTTCAAACCATGAACAGAGACTCTGAGAAGGAACTGAAAGAGCCACCTTGGCCATCCCAGGAGAGAGAGGCCTCCACCTGGCACAGCAAAGACCAGGGTTCAGGCTGCTCCTCCTCTCCCAGAGTCATTCTCATTCCTGCTCTGATGTGTTCAACCTGGTCTCTCCTTGATCTGTTCCAGCTACTCTCACCTTCCCCTCTGCCTCCGCCCTGCCTCTCCCCCAGCTCCTCATCACCAGCTCTCATCTCCAGTTGTGCCTGATGTCTTCTGATCATCTCACACCTTCGGTCATACTGCCCTAAACCAGGGTCTGCCAGGCCACCACTGTCCTCGCAAGGTCAGAGGGAAGCTTGGAATGAGGGACTACGTCCTCCTGGCCTTGAGAATCCAAAGGATGAATCTTCCCAGATGTAGCCTGTGCTGCCCACCTTCCAGCTGGGATGGTCCCTCACCACAGACACGCACCCTCTCAGAGGCAGCTCCTGCTCTGCTGAGGATGGGACAAGGGAGGCCAGATGCTGGGAAGGTGGGTGCAAAGCTAGAACACAGGAGGAACACAATGGTAGAGACAGAAAAAGGGAAGGCAATTCAATTTTCAGAGGCAGTCCCACCAATTCAGCTCAGAGAGACGATAAGAAACCCATTTCCAGCGATAGGCACCCTAATCCCCAGTCATCCTGCATTTCCATTTTCGAGAGGCGCTATTTCCAACAGGGAGGCATTTTCCCATCTAAGTTTGCTAGAAGGAACAGCAGTGGATTAAATACCAATTTTTCCAGCACTATTTAACTCCTTCTGTGCCTACTCCTGCCACTTACACAAGCGCTGGAGGTACAGGGCAAGGGAATGGCTGCTGCACTGTGCCCTGGGCAGGAGAACAGAGATGGTTTTTCCCTCACAGGCTCTTCCCAGTGGCCTGCGGCCTGAAGAGACAGGGAAGAGAGGAAAAACTGAAATGCATCAGCAGTGCAGGCAGAGCGGCTTAGATCAGGAATTTATTATTGCTCAAGGCCCGACTCTGAGACTCAACTGTGGGATAAAAGTAACGCAGCAAAGCTTACATCCAGCGACAAAACCATTAGACAGGTCCAAAGCACTGCAAGACTGACTTAAAACTGCATTTGCAAGAACACAGGCACACAGAGAAAGAAGGAAGCCAGCCACGCAGTGATGGCCATGACCCACATCTCCACAATGCTATTAGCAATGGCAATCTTAGAAGAGCCACCTAACTTCCAGCATCAAGCAGGACTCCTCCTGCCACTGGGAAGCCACTAAGCTATGGCATTGCTTGGATGCCAGCACAGTCTTTCCCCAAACGCCTGTAGCCAGCCCTCTCCCTCGTTCCACTGCCCTCTGTGCTGAGGATCTCCATTTATCCCCGTTTCCTGATGTCAGGGCTCCCACCCACTATCTGAATCAGTCCTTCAGGCAGCTGAAGGGCCCAAGACTCCCAGCCCTGGCTCCTGTAGCACAGCAGATTGTCCTGGTATCCATCCCACAGAGCAGCTCCCTCCCTCCTCCTAGACATCAGACATAAAAGTCTCCCGGCAGTGCAGGAAGAAAGCTCAAACATTCTGATTTAGCCCCTCCAAACCCCTCCCTTGACCCCTGTTATGAACCGAACCAGGGAGTTTCGCTTGCGGGAGGGAGCACTCTGTAGTCAGAGCTCTCCCCCCACTATGCACAGCTCCAGCACCAACCACAACGGTCCATTCATCACCCACTAAACAAATGGAGATCTAAGGGCTCATGGCTCTAAAACACAGAAAACAATTCCCTGTGCATTTTAACGGTGCTGTAATTTATTGGATGAGAAATGATGAACGGCAGCAGCAGGGGGCTGGGCCCAGCGCAGGGAGCGCTGATGCAGTGGAAGCCAAAGAGGGATGCAAAGCTGAGGGGAGAGTCTGAGAAAGCTCCCAGGACCGTTTGTTGTTGGGGCTGGGGGAACCCCACCATCTACAAATTCCCTCCCACACTTTGCTACCCCCCCATTCAATGTAGGATTTGTAGCAGAGGCTTCTGTAAGAAACATCCAGGCGAGGAAGAAGAGAAGAGCTGAGCACCGTGCCAGCTGTGCCTGCCCTGTGCTCCTCAGAGCCACACCGTTCTGCAGCTCTTGCTGGTGGTTTTGCAGATTCAAGGCACAAGCAAGAAATGCAAAAAAATGCTTCATCCCTGGGGGAAGAGGAGCACCTGGTGGAAAGACAGAGAGTAAACACGAGCATTACCGCTCCTCCCCCATGTAATCTCCCCGCTCTGGAGTTTGAGCTGCATTCAGCAGTAACTGAAACCAGGCTCTTTAACACAGGTGCCAATTACTGCCTGTTAATGCAAGGAGCTCTGATGATAGATAAAGCAATTACCCAGCTCTGCAAGGCTGGCAAGCACAAGATGAGATGGTAGGGCTGCTTATGCTAGCATGGGGCTTGCAGGGCAGCTCTGTGCCCCAGAAAACCCTCCTGCAGTGCTAGACAGGGCAAGTGCTTGCCCTCCAGCTGCATACCCCCCGCATCTTCACACGAGCTAGCAATGTGCCCTTGCCACAAAGGGTAATGAGATCCTGGGGTGGATTAGGGAAAGTATGGCCAGCAGGCCGAGGGAGGTGATCCTTGTCCTTTACTCAGCACCGGTGAGGCTACACCTGGAGTGATGTGTCCAGTGCTGGGCTCCCGAGTACAAGAGAGACGTGGAGATACTGGAGCGAGCCCAGCAAAGGGCCACAAAGATTATGAAGGGACTGGAACGCCTCCCATATGAGGAAAGGCTGACAGAGCTAGGACTGTCTACCCTCGAGAAGACTTGGAGAGGATTTTGAAGGAAGGGTGAAAAGAGGACGAAGCCAAGCTCTTTTCAGTGGTGCCCACTGACGGGACCAGAGGCAATGGGCACAAACTGAAACACAGGAGGTTCCCTCTGAACACCAGGAAACACTTTTTCACTGCAAAGGTGGCTGAGCACTAGTACAGGTTGCCCAGAGAGGTTGTGGAGTCTCCATCCTTGGAGATATTCAAAAGCCATGTGGACGTGGTCCTGGGCAACCAGCTTTAGGTGGCCCTGCTTGAGCAGGGGGTTGGACAAGATGACCTCCAGAGGTCCCTTCAAGCCTCAGCCATTCTGTGATTGTGATCTCTAACTATCCACATTCCTTGTTTTCTGTGCCCAGTTTCTCCGCCCTTCTTGGCCAGCTGCCTTTCCCCCCCTCTTCTCTGCTCAAAGCTCCCGCTTTGTTCACCTTTCTGGGAGTGATGTGGCAGTGAAGAAGGTGGCTGATCCAGGGGTAGGTCGTGATGATGGGGGGCAGACAACGGTAGGTGCAACTCCCAACAAAAACCTGCTGCCTCTTGGTCTTTTATCCTCCAGTAACTGCTGGCCTGGAGGGACAATGCCTTGGGAGAACCTCAATGGGTGATGACATGAGGGTTGATCTACCTGGCCCAGCATCAAATAGAGGGGAAATCAGTGTTTCATCAACCACATCAGTGTCTTTTTTACTCTACACAGAGCACCCTTTGCCTCCTGTACACCCTCAGGATGGGCCGGTGGCAAGCTCAGAGGCGTGGATGGGGAGCAATGAGTGGGAGGAGGCTGGCAAGGTTCCCTCTGCATCATGCTGCGAGTCAGATATGGTGCCCACATCTCTAAAAGTATTTTGAAAAAAAAATGGAGGATGCACAGAATAATTACAGATGTGATTTGGAGGCTGGAGAAAACACTTGCCAGGGACAGAATGAAAGAGTTCAGTCTGTTATCTCACCAAAAAGGGAGCCTGAGAGGTGATTTGATTATAAGCACTTCACAGAGAAAAAATAACTTGGTGTGAAAGAGCTCTTTGTTAATAAAGGAGGCTGGAGCCTGTAGTCAAGCAAAGTGTGAATAGGAAACACAGCACTGGGCCACGCTACCTGAGAAGTGCCATCTGCTCTGCCTCCTCCCATCCTCCACCCTGTCATGGAAGATACATCAGCTGAGAGACACTGGGTTCGTTACACACAAATCAGAGTAATGGTATTTCTTACTTGGAGTTACAGAGGGCCCTTAGATAAATGAATGGTCCCTTCAGGCCTCAAAAATCTATGAAATTGCAGGCACAAGCTATAGACAGTACTGCGTAAGGAGGGAATCTTGATACCTGCAAGAAACAGGGAGTTCTCCATCTCCGCAGGATCTGCAGAGGCCAAGAAGAGGTTCAGGACCTGCGGTACTTAACCCAACACTTGGGAGTAGTCCCTGCCTGCAGAGCTCACTAGCAAGACCAGCCTGCGCCTGTCTCGCACTCCGGATAACCACCAGCCCTGCTAGCACAGTGACAGAGCCATGCACTGTATGTAGCCAAGCCTTCCCGTTTCAGTCCTGACTTCAATGTCGCCGGCCCGAATTTACCAAAAATTCCAAGTAAAATCCTCCAAAACCACATGAAGTTTCTAAAACCATGCTTGTTTTCTTTCCTCCCTAGGGGACTTAGAGCCTTCAAGATCGTTGGGATCTCTAGAGTCTGTTTTTCCCCACAACCTGGTCTCTAAATCTTCATTCCTGACCTACCTCAAAGGTGAGACTCTCTGTGGAGACCAAACTCCAGCACCTGGGGCTGGATGGTATCACTGAGGATTCACGAGCAGGCTGCGGTTCCTCCCTCTGGGGGAAACACCCCTGCAGTGTCCGTGCCAAGGCAGCAGACTGAAACACGTACTGGGGCACCCAAGGGCTCTGCCCGTGTGCCTCCAGGAGCATCCTTGGCTCTCCCTCTCTTCATCTGAAAAGAACCTGGGCATCTTGGTAGACAGCACATTGAACATTGTGTGCACTACATCCTACACTGTATTAGAGGAACACAGCCTCAAGGCCGCTCAAGGGAAGTAACTATCCCTTTATACCAGTGCTTGTTAGTCCCCATGACGTAATACTGCACGCAGTTTCCGCCGCCAATAAAGGAAAGACACAGACAAATTAGTGGGAGTTCGGTAAAGGACCACCAAGGTACTCGGGGCTTGAAGCATTTGTCCTGTAAGGAAAAGCAGAGGGAGGGAGGCTTGTTCAGCTTGGAGAAGAGATGGTTTTAGGGGGACTTCATAACAATCTCTCAGTACCTACAAGGAAGTTATTTGAGAAGACAGAGCCAGGCTCTTGTCTGTGGTGCTCAGTGGGAGGATGAGATGATGGGCATAACTGTAAAGACATGTTCAGACTAGATAAGGAAAAACCTCTTCCTCATGAGGACAGTCAAGCATTGAAGTGGGGGTCCAGAGAGGCTATGCAGTCTCCTACCTTGGAGGTTTTCAAGACCTGCCTGGATGAAGCCCTGAGCAACCAGGTCTGATCTCATAGTTGACCCTGCCTATGTAGGGAACTCCTGAGGTCCCTTCCCACCTTCCTGTGATCTCTAAATCAACAGAGGAGGAGAAAGAGTATCTTAGCTCCAAACTCACAGGGCAGGATGTGGCACAATGTTGCCTGCATCAGCTACGCAGTCCCCTTCCAACACACACTTTGCTGCCCTCCCAGACCCTGCCATCCAGGACAACCGAACACTTGCTTCCCCACTCCTGTACTTTCAGAGTTCAAGAAGCTCCTGCTTGGCCAAGGCTGATCCATCTCGCCTTCTGACACAGAGGGAGAATTCAAGGCTCCAAGCAAAGTGCTGTGCAGCACATCATCTCCAACACCTGGCACCAGCTCCACCTCATTCTCCCTGGGGAGTTCCACTGAAGACCTTCAACATCTAGAAACAAAGCAGCAGCTCCACAGAATGAGGGACATTAACACCTTCCAGCTGCCTTTATACAGTGAATTATGTCCACACGGCGTGTGGGTCTGTGCAGGGTGGTGGAGGAGGTGCTGAAACATGAGGTTAGAAGAATTACTAGGCTGAGACCAGGAGAGCAGCTCTTAGCACATTCGTGACGATGGCTCCAATTAGTGCAATTACAGGGCTTGGCTGCGTCTTCCTGCTTGTGATTTTCATTAACAATCGCATGGTCAATTCCGCTACTTTTCCGTGGGCCAGGAGCCAGAAGCTGGCAGCAGCCTCTGCTGCTGGCAAGGTGCAGAGGAAGGGCAGGTACAGACTGCTCCCCAGGGAGGGCAGGCTGGCAACAGCGGCCCAGCCAGGCATTCACACCTCCTGGCAACAACACCACCGCCTGGGAGAAGGGAGGCAAGCGGCACAGCTACCTGTCCCGTCGGAAGAGCAGACTCCTTGCAGGAGGCTTCACTGCGCTCAGCACAGCTGGTCCCCCAGCAGGACATACCACCACCACCGCCACCCCTCCAAGCCCCAGACACACAGCTCCGTTTTGGCTGCATCACCTTTCCTAATGCAAAGCAAGACAAACAGTTCACCCCCCCAAAATACGACTCCCCAAGCAATTGCAGGACACAGAACCCCTCAGGTTAGCACGACTCCAGAAAAGCGAGCTATTTCCAAGTACAGGGTGCAGACGAGGAGCAAAGGTGCTTTCAACTTCCTTGGACTGCAGAGACACAAGGCTGTGAACATCCAAACCTGCATACCCCAGTGATGGAGGGCGGGGGGGAAGAGCACAGAGGTATAGAGTCAGGGGCAATTATTTGCCACGGCAAAGGTCGCAGATGAATGTCAGCCCTTTACACCATTCCAGACGTCTGCACCCCGAGCTCCCCTTTCCCCACTTCACTAGGCACCAACCACAAACCACGTAATGAAAGCTACAGAGATGCTCAGCTGCAAGAAGAAATGAAGTACAGCTTGAGGCAGCCCTACTGCTGGGCACCAGGCCCCGCGCTGCCACTCTGCCGCGCTACTCCCGTGTGGTTTGGAGCCAGGCTGGCTTCCCCACAGTAGGTTTGCTGACGACACCTTGTTTGCCGGGCAGAGGACCGGAGGAACGCAGAAGGGTTTGCAGGGACACTCTCTCCTTGCCCTCAGGATGTTAACTGTATTGAAATTTCAGCAGGAAGCCAAGCATCTGTTCTTCAAATAAAGAGGTCTCCCAGGGGAACGGGTAGGGGGGCAAAATCAGCACGCATGTAAACACCTGGTCTTACAGGCAAGAGCGGAGTTTGCAGAAGGAGTGCAGCACCTCTGAGACTCATTCAGCTTTGCTTCCGCTGGTTAATTAGTTCAAACACTATCAATATTCAATGACAGCCCGCTATTTCCTGCACAGGGCCGTGTGTCAGCGTGTGCGCGTGGGTCTGCACAGCAGGAACACACGTGTGTGTGCTCCCCCCAGCAAAGGGGCTGGTGTGCCTGTCCTGCTGCACGCACACGCAGGTCCCCCCCACGCTGTGGTGCTCAGGAGTGGTTCCACGTGTTCAGCCTTCGCGTTCGTCCTTTGAGGAAGGGGGGGGGGCAGAACCAAACCGAGCCACACGATGACTGACTGTACAGAAAACTGCTTCTCCCACCCCCTACGGCAGCCCCTGACTCGGGGCTCATCAGAAAACAGGCCGCACGATCAACGAGCTTCCTCACTCCTCTCAGAAGACCGCAGAGACCACACTGTGGTGCACACAAAGGGACCTCTTAAAGGCAGGAGACCTCACAGCCCTGTGCCTGCACACAGGGCAAGGTTTACCCAGCGTTACCAGCCCCAAGCCCGCTGCATTGATCCAAGTCTGAAACAGCTTCAGCAATGGCAAGATGCCTTGACTACCCCTGCACGAGGTCAAAGAGCTGCACAGCCACCCGGGGTTATTTCCAGAGGCAAGCAGGATCCTACTGGTACTCCCAGCTCCCACTCCCCACTCCCATCCCCTCCAGACGTCCATCCTGTCTCCTCAGTAGACTCCAACTCTCCCTCTTCATGCCTAGAGCCTGCACTTCACTGCCATCACTACAAAATTGTGCCTTCTCCTGTTCTTTGTGCCATTGCTGCAGCACTCCTGCCTCCTCCTTGAAGTCCTTCATCCTTGCCCCTTTTTCTCTTTCTAGCATTTTCAGTGCACAGTAGGGTTTTTTCCTTGTATGTAAGAAGGTGGGCAGGGGTTTTTTCTTCCTTTCATTAAATGTTAGTGCCCATCCAAGTGAGATGGACAGTGTTCAACAGCCAAGCTGTGCTGATTCTTTAACGCTCCGCTGCACTGCCCTGCACCAGCACACAGTGCCCCCTCACCCCTCCTCAGCTTGCCCACAACTCCGCCATGTTCCCCAGAAGCCACCCAGCACCCTAGGTCCTGCTCCTGAGCGAGCCCACCTCCAGATGTAAGGTGACTCAGCTTGAAGGCAGGACTACAATCTCAGCAAAAGTGAGGATGAGACCCATCAACCTCCTTCACAGACCTATTCCAGGAATTGACCCTAGGAGGCAGGTAGTGACCTCTCAGCTAGGACATATCCCCTGGACCCCTGAGGCTTCTGGGAAGGAGAGCCAGGGAATATGTGGACAGAAAGGAGACCTACACCACGCCACAGTGGAATTGCCTAGAGAAGAACACTGCCATTTTCCCAAAGAATCACAAAGCTTTTACCCCTTCCTTCTTGCCGGTTCCAGCATGGACCCCTGCCAAAGCCTTTTGACTTTGCTCACTAGCTGAGCCTGCAAAATCAGGCACTTCTAACTTGCAAGCAATCAAGATTTGTTCCGAGAGCTCCAGGGCAGAGCTGGAGTATTGAGACTCCTCAGGCTATCAGGGGGTCAGACTCCCAGGAAAGGGGCACGCAGGAGAGCATCAGGCCCTTCAAACAGAAGAGCATCCCTAAGCAGCTTCATGGTGGATTCAAAGGGGCTCTCCTGTGGCTCTCCGTACAGACAGTGCTTCCACTTTATTTCTAAAACCTTTCTTGCCGAGAGCGAGTACTAAAGCAGCCAAGAAGAGAGTGCTCTGCCCTGCACCACGTGACACTCTCCAGCAGAAGTCCTCACCAGGTGACCCTCAGAGCCAACACAGCTGCGCCCTGGTGAAGCTCCGGAGTACCGAGGAGCCTTGCAGACGCAGCAGTCAATGAAAGTAAAGGCAGAGTGGAACAAGCAGCAGGGAAGGTCATAAAGTGATAGGAAAGCATTCATCACAGACAATTTATCCCTAACTTGTTGCTTGTCCAAACGTAGGGAATGGAAATGCTTCTGGAAGGCTCAGAGGTGCAATGGCTAGGGGAAGAGAGCTGAGAAAGACAGCTCTGGCCAACAGGACGGCTGTGCCTCACTGCTTTAAATTCAATCTTTGACCATTTCACCAAAGTACCAACACCACTTCCCCAGTTTGTCATCCCTGTCTCACCCCCGCATCTCCTTTAATCAGAGCCTTGACATTTGTGAGGGAGAACTGGTCTCGGGTCCCTGAGAGCGGTGAGTTCCACTCACCACAAATCGCAGGATTTGCCCATCCTCCATCATGGCACTCCTGCTGAAGGAGCGATGCAGAGCGGACAGACACAGGGGATGTGGGTGAACAAAAGCCGAGCAAGCAGATCTTGGACCAAGAACAGCACCGCTGGCAGAGGGGCTGTGGGGAACATACACACTGTGTTCCCTCCCTTGCAAAGTTACAGCTCTCACCAGAAGCTGTTACAAAAGCGAGATAAACCCACAAACAATACGATCCTTTCATTTTCCTTTTACGTTTCCCAGGCAACACCAAGCACTCAACAACAGTTTAGAGTGCAAAAGCCCCCTGTGTTCGGTCAGTTAATGGCAGGAAGATGAAGAGACTTAAGCAGAGCTGCTCGCTGCTTATTGTTTGGTAACCCCAGTCAGGCACCTGCAGCAATGACATTTATACCCAACACTACGCTGATTTGAAATGCAAACTTCTATGTTGGAGCTCTGAAACTCCAGTGAAGGACGCGCATTTCCATTCTTAAATTACAGATCTACAGCTACCCCTGCACACATGGCTGGGAGCGCATGACAGCACCATGAAGGGAGGCGCACATAGAGCTCAGCAGGAATGTTCCAGGCTAGAGAAAGCAATTTAGATCCAGGACTGTTACTCAGACAAACACGCTGATGCACAGATGCTAAAAGAACCCCCAGCTGCAGCAGAGAGGGCTCAGTACACCCGCAGTTGGTCAAGTTGCATGGTTCCTGATTGATAGGACTCCAAGAAGATCCTTTCTTCAACCAAAGAAGACCTCTGCCAAAGCATGGGGTCTTTAAAGGCTATGTCTTTAATGCATAGTTGGGCACATACGTTTAACATTCCTGCTGGGCACGTGGTTTTGTTAGCATTCCTGCTTTGGTCACTTGTGGAATGAGGTACTGAAAGGTGAACAGTGTCTATTCTCACCTCTTTGTAGCATGTTTGGGTGGCCCATGAGCCTTCACCTCACAGACACCTGACTCAAGGCTAGTACACAGATGGACCTCTGCTCGTCACACAATTCTTGATCTAGCCGTTCAAGTAGAAGCTAAAGGAACTGAGATTCAGTGGGTAAATCATAGGCAAGGTGACTTAAAGACTGTTAGCACTCGAAGACTCACAAAGCCATCAGGGCTCAAGAAGAAATTGCATTTTCTAATTATGCCAACCCAGGGGCTTGTGCCTTCTCCCTCTGATGAGTTATCATGCAAATTCTTCCATGCCTCAAATGAGGTTTCTCTTATCTTTAATCTCTGAAAAGAACAAAGTTTTACTGAACAAGGAAACAGACACCTACCTAGCCTCGCTGGAAGCGGGCAGCTGGCCACTGTCCAGGGAAGGGTGCAGAACTAACCGCTTGTCCCCAAAAGCTGTTCTGAGCATACTTCACTGGAGTGAATGACAGTGCCTTATGCGTCGCCAAAAAGTTGTCAGTGCTGTATGCGTCACCAAAAAGTTGTGTCTAGATCAGAAATGCTAAGTGTGGACACTAGGTTCTAGGGCTTCCCCTCTATCTTAAAGGGGAAAGGAGACTGGAAGCAAGAGACTACTGGGCTCTACAGTCCACAAGCGCTTGCATTGTCACAATCAAATTTCATCTTCAAGCCCCGTACGTGGTGTAAATCCTGGCCTGTGAACAAAGTCACCTTTACCTTGGATTTACAGGGACCTGCGATCCCAGCCTGAGAGTTACACCGCAGAAGGATGCCTGAGGTTCAGCTCCAGGAGGGTGGAAAGTGAAATGCAAAGAGCAGCTGCAGTATCGCTAAACACAGATCTCGTGCAGAAAGCATCACTGCCCCACACCAAGTAGAGTATTTAGTACTTGGGGCTTACACCTATCGCTGGGGTAAACAGCACAAACCCTGCTGCAAGCATCACAAGTCCCAGCTATTGGAAAATCCAGCTAGGCACAGACCAAGTCATTCTCAGCTCCAGGTATCCTACTTGATGCTCAAGATCCCTTGGTGTGCCAGCCCGGCCTGGAACTGCTGGTTCAGGAGCTTTACGTGAGGTAGTTGCACCACCTGCTGTCTGCTCTGAAGCAAGTTACCAGTGTCTATTAGAACATCATTAAAGAAGATCATCATTAACAAAACTTTTCTTCTTCAGAACCAGTTTTTTTGCAGGACATGCTCTTGATTGAAGTCATCAAGAAAGACTTCATATCTGAAAACTATGACGCAAGATCAACAGTGGGACAGTCTAGTCAAAATGGTTCAGGTTCTCAAACAGAATATGAGAAGTTCGCTTTAATACCCAGCTCCTCTCAGGAGCGAGATTGCACTGCTATCCCTTTGGGAAGTGCTCTCAAGTTATTTCCACTCCAAAAACTCCAAAAGCTAGTCTTGAACAAAACTTTCAAAGAGGCGAAAATTCTGACATGCAAAAAACCAGCCACCTGCCCACCACCACTTGTGGCTTAGCAGGAAAGAAAAAGACACATCTTAAATTCCACACCATTCCCCTTTCCTGGATGAGGCGGCAGCACTAACTGATGCAATCCAATGGGGGCAAAGAGGTAAGATTCCTACAAAAAGCCACAATACCAAAAGTCATCTTAGGATACAGTGCCTTGTTCACACACGAAGGCTGACGAGTCAGCCTGCTCTCTTGGCTGGCACAAATTTGACAGGTTATAGGAAGATCGCCCCCAGTCTTAGAGATCAAGGATCCCGTTCATGGGCAAGTATTTTGTGTGCCAGGCCTCAAAAACAATTGGGCATGCAGTAGCAAGGTCAGTGTGGGACTAAAAGGAAAGGAGTTCAGAAGACAAATGACCTCTGCTTGATGAAGCATAGGTGCACAATATGCAGACAAAAAGGAATCAGAAAAACAGTTTATTTAAAAAACAAAATCCCCCCCTTCAAATACCCACGTACTTTCTGATAAGCTTATTGCTCAAGCTTGATCGCCTGCGATACTGCTCGCTCTCTCCTTGGCCTGTAGGGCCGGAAGTACTCCTGCATCCCTGTCCTTCTTCCAGCCAACATCATTTGGCTACGTTCAATTGGTCCCAAATACCAGCAGTTAATTCTCTCCTTACTATGCACACAGAACATGGGAGGTCACCAGGCACAAAGGCTCCTTCTCATCGGGACAAGTCTACGGATTTATATATATATAGTCATCTGCTCCTAACAAGATGGGAGTTCCTACTTAGCAGAACCATAAAGGAAGTATGGGGAGGTATATCTACCTTCTCTTTTGAAGCCAAAGCCTAAACAACACTAAATCATCCCTGAAGCACTTAGCCTGCAGTCCAGACATGTCCATGCTCATTCTACTGCTCATGGTCCATACTCTAAACGTACGGCCTTCAGGATTCCCTAATAAGCTTTCTATAGCATTTCCCAGTCTCACCACACCGTTCTACTTCCACTGAACCAGGGCTCATGTTCCAAATTTGCTCTCTGTGAAAGGGATATGGCCTGTTTCTTGTGCAGCATCTACAGATCCACGCCGTAGCAGAACAGCAGGACTCTCCCACCAGGCCCTGGCTCTCCTTTGGCTGGTCACAGACAGAGATGCATGGACCTTCCTCCCAGATAGCCGTCAGGTAGGTTTGGTAAGAACAGAGCAGGGGGTTGTGCTTCATGTTCAGTCAGTGGTGTTGTGGGGTTTCAACATCCTCTTCCTCCTCCTCACCACGGTCAGTGTGGCGCAGCAGCAGCTCCAGGTCAGGGTCAGAGCTGGCCTCTTTGTGCGGCTTCAGAGCCTTTTCACCTGTGTGCAGACAGCCCATTAAGTGACAAACTTGCCCGAGTACCCATCAAACCTGGAGCTGGCAAGGAGCTGGAACTAGACACAGCTCCTAGTGACACTACAAGAATGCCTACAGAGAAACAGAAAGGGATTTAAAACAGAATCACCTTTGGAATTCATGGCTTTGAGAATGACATGAAGGGAGATCCCTGACAGACAGACAGCAAAGCCCAGCCAGTTCAAGAGGCTGAGGCGGTCTCCCAGCAAACGTGTGGCAAGGAATAAAATGCAGATTTCCTGTGGAAACAAAAAACATGACAAGTGGCAGGGCAGGACCTGAGGAGATATGCATGGGACGTTTTACTGCTCAAGCCTAGATCAAGACGCCAGGCTGCTAATTTCCATCAGCACATTCTTCCCTGTGCAGAGAGTTTTTAGAAACAGAATGACCTGTTAAAGTGGGATGTGGGATTTTAAGTCCTCTGACTGCATAGCTTGGCTGCATGGGAATCCTGTGACTTGCGGTTCAGACAAGTTTCGCATGTCACCATTCAGCTCAAAAGTAGGCATGCTGGATTCCCCAAAGGAGGGGAGAATGTGCCAAACTAGGTTAAAGAGATAACTCAAACCAGTGGTTTGTTCATAGCCCGGTCTGATGCAAGAGCGTGCCCCTTTTACCCCTCCTCCCTCCCGCACGATCCATTGCTCATGAGGACCACGTGTTTTAGCTCCAGATGCCACCAAACTTCAGACCTTAATGGTATTTTTTATAGAACAGCCACAAGTCTCTGCCCCTTGCCGTCAGGGACCAAGGGACTTCACTGCAGAGACCGCAAGGCAAAGCATCAAGCTCCCATGCAAGGAGAACAAAAATAACAGGAGATGATTTCTAAGGCCCTAAGGAAGTTCCCACCACATGAGGACCATTACGGATGACTCAGTACTTGCCTTCTAGTGTTAGCACAGGAACCATGCCTTACCTTAAAAATGCCAGCAATGGAAAGGGTGAGGCTAGATGTTCTGGAAACCAAGAGGAACTCAGAAAAGCCTAGACCAAAGGCAAGAATTCCACCCAAGAACAGCTTCCCTACCAGAGAGAACAGCATTCCTGCTTCATGGAAACGGAAGAGCTTCTCTGATACGGACAAAGGCAGGCCTAGGAAGAAGACAGTGAGTAGCAGAGTACCTTTCCCAACTCCCAGGACTCCTCACAACAAGATGGGGGTGGGCTGCTCACATTCCAATACCAGGAGGATGTGGAGCCAGTTCTTCATGGCCCTTACTTCCACAAGTGTGGCAGGCAGTCTTTAATGTTCTGCCAGCATAAGGTACATCTGGGTCCTTATAATTCCAGGTCTCTACTTTGTCAAGTTCATAGCTGTTCACTCAGCTAAATGAATCATCTCAAACAACAAATTGCCAAGCAATCTCCCCAACCACTCTATAAAGCTATGCCTGCTTTCTCCAATTAACTCACGCACCCTCAAACACCGCAAAGAGTGGCAAGAGCCCCAGGAACATGAGCGGCTGCAGATGAAACATGATATCAATGGGGTTCTGGAGCCCTGAAAGAGGAGAATCAATAACAGAGCAGGTAGCAACAAGCCAGGGAATAACACAGCTCCTAGAGCCTTTATTAGTACCATTCCTAGACATACACCTTATTTGTAATGCCCACACCTGCGCTGCTGCAGAGGCCAAGCCACCTTCACTAACCACCAACAGACAACCCCTGCCCCAGGTTTAAACACTCCCTTATACACAAGATGGTCTGTTTCTGCAGTAAGGGCTACCACCTCCTCCTTCCCCTCCCTGTTACCAGAACCACCACCCACTTCCTAACACCCTACGTACCCAGGTCAGCCTTCTGCATAAGTATCTGCGTGAGGGTCCAGCGAATACCCCCAAGGAAAGAGGCACACAGGACCAGCACGAAACCCTGTGCGTTGAACTGTGTGGACTTGTAGGTGAACATGAAGAGGCCCCCAGCGATGAGCAGAACCACCAGCAGCAATGCCACCCTCTGGATGAGAGCAAACACAAAGTCACCACAGACTCCTGGAGCTGAACACAGACAGACATCTCCTCTCTTTCAGATTCATCCACGTAACTGCATTCTTCCTCTGCTTATATGTTTCTTGTATGTGTACTGCCTGCTTCCCTGGGCATGAACTTCTCCCTCCCTAAAGCGTTGCATGGGACCCTTACCAATTCCTCCAGCTTGAAGAGCAGTGAAAAAAGCAGGATGAAGAGAATGGCAGAGGATTTGGTCATCGTGTAGCTGTAAGGACCAAAACACACTGTCAGTCTCATCCAAATTAGTCCTTCCTAGCAAAGCAGTATTAGGAACCAAATCACCCACTTCTACATCACTACCAGCAACCTATCACGGACCCTGTGTGCCAGCCGCACCACACCATGCACCCACTCAGGAAACTGACCCCGAAAAAGCACTTTGTAAACCCCACCAGAGGGCTCCCAGGAAGACGGTGTTTGTACTCACAGGGAGACAGTGACGTATAGGAAGCTCCAGTTACTCAGCCCAATATCCAGGGAAGTTGACAGAGCTAAAGAATCAAAGAAAAAAATCCTGGAGTTAACTGTCTTCTAATACATTAAAAAAAAAAAAAAAACAAACAAACCAAAAAAACCAAAAGCAACCAAAACAAAAAAAAGAACAACTCTGCTACTCAACCACAAACATAAGAGAGCAGAGCAGACACAGAAAAAAACCCCACGTTTTCCTCGGGTTAACCCATCAGTGCCAACACAGCTCAGCCGTCCTCAGCTCTTTGCCTGTGATTTAAGTTGGGCTCTGCGCTGCGCTCACTGAACACTTGCATGCAAAAGCGCAGAAATAACCTTTGCCCTTCCTGTAACCAAAAGCCAGCGCAGGTTTGCACAAAGTGTTTTTTGAATGTATCAGCGCATGATAACTTGTAAGTCCTAAGGGCACTGTGAGAAGCCTGAAGAAGCAAGCCTGGCAACCACCCTCAGCGCGCACCCTTAATGCTGGTGCAGCTACAGTCTATTCTCCCTTGTATACAAACTTCCTACCACACAAAAGTTTTACTGATCCAGCGGCATGCCATGCTGAACGGCAGCACTGCTACAGATGTGGAGAAAGCATTTTTCAAGAAACCACAGGGCGTGTTATGCAAAGGCATTGCCGGAGATCTTCAGGCGAGGTGCTGTTCTGTGGGAGACAGTGCAAACGAGCACAACACACAGGCACAGAACTGCCGGAGCAGCCGGCGCTCTGTGCTCCGAGTGGGAGCTTCAGCCCTTGGGCTCAGCTACAGCAGCTCTGCGTGTTGCATGTGATGAACTTGTGTATCATAAGGACCAAGTTCCAACTACATAAAGATCCAAAATGCGCATGGCTTGATACTAATGCTAACCACAAAAAAATAACTTGCAGAGACAATTTATGGCAGCTGTGTAACAGATTCTCATTGCGTGTTCTCGTGTGCCAGCGGCTCCTTCAGAACGATGCGTCCAGCGTGGCCTCTCCGCCTTCTGACTACTTTGTGTAACGGTCAATACAGACAGCTCGTCTAGACCGAGAGCTTTAATTAGCACCTGCACCTGGTAAAGAAACGCTCTGTCGCCCGCAGCGCCGGGTCCCGCCGGCGCGATGCTGCCCCCGTCCTCCCCGGCAGGCGGCA
>VWZL01004715.1:164137-184794 GCA_013396915.1 Stercorarius parasiticus
GGTGACGTGTCCGCGCGGAGGGGGCGGGGCCTGAGCCCAAAGAGGCGGAGCCGGCCCAGGCGGAGGAGCGCGATTGGTTATTATTGTGACGCGTACAAAAGCCTTGCGGCACCGCCCCGCCCCGCGCCGGTGGCCACACCCCGCCCACCGCGGGCTCCGTGCGGAGGAGCGGGGGCGGACAGCCCGCACCCCCCCGCCGCTCCGTCCCCGTCAGCCGTAGTGGTAGACGAAGTCGTAGCTGCTGGGCTCCTTGGGGATGGGCGGCGGCGCCTCGGGGATCTGGATGTTCTCCAGGTCCAGGAGTCTCAGCTTCATCTCCATGCTCAGCAGCGTGTCCAGGTCGCTTTTCGTCAGCTCGCTGGACATGTCCTTCCCCAGGAGAGCGTTCAGCCCATCAATCCAGATACAGTACTGTAGGGGGGGGGGAAAAGGATAATTCGCAACTCCAGGTTATGTTGAATCTTTCCATCCATGCAACAATTCCTCCTATACAGCTCCACAATGGGAAAAGTGGGAGGGAGTTAACCCTTGGGGAAAAAGCCACCCAACCCCAAAACAGTGCCCAGAGAGGTTTCCAGCGGAAGTCAGAAGCCTAGAGGTAAGCATGACCCCATGGCTTGAGGAGCAGGACATGAGTTTCTATTGTGGCGTAACAGCAAAAGAAGCAAAGCTATTTTAGGTACCAGTGTCTTACAGAATGGGGAAAAGGGAACACCTGACTGCATAGAAGGAAAGAAAGTAGCAGTCCAGACTAAGGGAAATTAGTGCAGGAATTTATTTAAAAAAAAAAAAATAACTGGGAAAAAAAAATTCACACTAAGCATCAGCAACATTTTCTAAGAATGAACCTGGTGGGAGACATCCTGCTCAAGCCTTTAGTGAGAGGCAACTGATCCTTCTTCACCTCTGAAGTGAATTGCTTTATATTCTACTGCTTAACCACTATGTTTCTTACCTCATATTTATTAGGTGCAATGAAGTTCAGGGTCTCATCAGGATCGTATAATATCGAGAAGGCCAATTCTAACACTTCCTGAATGGAAAAGAATCTTTCACTCATTGACTGAACAAAACATCACAGCACCTTCTGCCTGCTCACCCAACAAGAGAAGCTGCCTCAGCGCACTTTCCCATATCAGTATTCTGATAACTCCAAATAGCCTACAGCACCATCAGACTACATTCGCAGCATCCAGCAATCACAAACTGTACTAGGAAAAGGCCCAGGTATGAGATGGGTTTTATAAACAATACACCTGCACTGTGGAAGACCATTTGCGCCTGTTGCTTGCTTTCAGTCTTCAACTCTACAGCATTGGATGTTAATTACAGGCAAAAAGGGAGCACTCACCTTGTTCTGTTTCAGTGCACTTTTCTCCTTCATGTGCGGACAATCCTTCCCTGTGACAATGGCTTTGATGTCTGCAACTGGAACTAACAGTGAAAAAGTGAAACTCACAAGCAAGAAATCTTAACCATGAGAAGACAGAACTTTGTTTTGTCCTGGCAACTGAGCACTGCTCCTGCAGCTCATTACAGCAGTTTTCCGAAACACATTACCAGTAACGTCCCTACAGTTGGCTGTTATAAGAAATACCAAGCAATTTCTAGACTCAAAGGATTTGGGCAAGGACCAAGAGTTGATCTCATGTCAGTCAGGGCTTCAACCACAGCTCTTTTTCTTTCATCTCTAGGATGGCGCTTCCTAACAGCCTCTAAACAGCAGAGCACAGAACATTGCACAGTGTGCTCACAGCAGTAAACACGACTTACTTTTTTCCTGTAGAGATTCAAAGGTCACTTCCCCCTGGGCATTATCTTCCAGATCTCCATAGTGTAGCACCTTGTGATTCAGAGCCAGACGACAATACCAAAATCTTTCTGGAACACACATCAAGGAGAGTTAAGCTGAGAAAGACCATTCACATAAGCAAGACCATTACAGCCACCACATTATAGTCACCCCACCCAACCCCTCTACTCCCCCAGTCCCTCAGCACTGCTTCCTGCTCATAAGGGGATGGCTGTATTCTTAGAAATGCACATCTGCTCCATCCCAAACTACTGGCTGATATAGACAGCCCAGGTAACCAGCTTTCCTTTCTAGCAACACACCTGCTGACAGATTCAGCCATTAGATCTTATTTGCCTACAGTTCTTCACAGAAAAAAAAAAAAATGTAGTAGATGCTGTCAACTTACCTTGTCTTCTGCGATTTCCAATTTTTCGAAAGCTACTTCCCTCACAAAGCCTGTTCAGGCGCTGTTGCTTTATCAGCTCTAAGATCTCAGGTTGGATTTTCTCTCTTAGCTCCCTGGCAATCAAATATGGAAGAGTAAGCGAAAAATGGAGGTAACAGCAAACACAGAAGGCAACTGTTTTTGTTAGGCGCTTACACAATAGGTGGTGACTGGAAGTCATCTTGGCTCATTCTCTCAGACTGGCGTAGTCGCAGAATCTCAGAATAGCTCAGGCTGCGCAGTTTGCTCTTGAACTGGTCCAAGGAGTTTGGTTTAGAGGGGAGAGCCCGTGTGATCTGTTCCCTCACAACCTGCATAACCTAAAGAGGTTGGGCAGGGAGAAAAGCAAGTCACATTCTTGCTGCTTAATGGCAGCAGAGAACCAGGGCACAGCTCAGTGGCAGCAAAGAACTGACACAGAATAACTGGGTCCAGGAGTGTCAACCTACTAGTGATTTTGAAGATTCAGAAGAACAAAGAAGAACCTCAGGTCACGCCAAATAAAAGTTGGACCATCCTCCCTTAAAGCCCATGTCAATGCCCTGTCACACCTTCCGCACCCTACTCTTTAAATAAGTGTGCCGGCTGAGTGAACACGTGCTGTTCTACAAAAGATTCGACAAAACACCTCTTTCTCCACTCTGACCTTATTAAAATCTTCTGCCGTTGCCCTCATTTCTTTCCAGGTCTTGTTCAACAGCTGGATGCAGATGGCAAATAGCTCCTCAAATGCACGGTCATGGGTGAAAAACATGGGGTGATAGTCATTCCGGCCTTCATTGGCTTCAGGAAGAAACAGAAACCACAACCCTGTGAGCACACTGCACAGGAGCTACTAAGAGAAACTAGGAGCTACTAAGAGAAACTAAAATCTACTGCAGTGACAGAAACCCGATGGTGTGGAATAGTCCTAACTCAAAGAGATTAAGAGAATTCAATGCTTCGTCTCCCCATAGACAGTCTATACTGGGAAGGGCAACTATCCCCACACTTCACCATGCAAGTCTCTGACTCATGTGCCCTTTTCATAGTAGTCCGCCCAGACGACTGCTTGCAGTTGTTTCCCACTCTCCTCTGGCAGAATTTCTTATAGTGGTTAATTGTCTCAGAATGCTCTTTTGAGACTGTCAGAGCCACTAAACTCTTCTCGAGTTCATGATGGTTTCCAGATTCATTTTTTGTACAGCACCCTGCCGAAGCTTCAGGAGGTTGAAGCTTTCCGCTTATCTCAGTTTTTCAGGAAAACCAGAGTGCACACAACAAAATTTCGTACTTTACTTTGATACTGGTATTAGCACCAGACACTGGCACTGCAATTCCAAGCTCCCCCTGTCCTTACATGGCAGAAGTGAGATTGAGGTAGAAATGCTTGTGAATATTGGGCAGCCTGTAAGCTTCATCCCAGCAACTTGGAAAGCTGGGGTAATAAATGGTACTTACGGAGTTCCCCAACCTGCAGGATCTCACAAAGCATCCTGGTAAGCTCAATGGCACTGCGTCCAAAGGGACACTCATGCTTATCTTCTCGACTGCTGTTCTCCAGAACAATCTACAAGAAGAGGATGTACACGTGCTAAGAAGACCTGCTGAGGTGTTGGTATCTGCAAAAACCAGCAGCTTCACTTACCCTGATATAGGTGTCCTGATGAAACTTGGCCAAGTAGAGCATGTTGTCCAGTGCCAGCATCCCTGGAGGAGTCTGAGTAAAATCCATGGCTGGATTGATGTGATTCTGTGAAAAGAGTGTGTAGAAAAAACCCAAACAAATTAGCTCAAAGAGATTCTGTAAGAACCTTTTCTGAGTGAATTTTACAACCACCTGTCCATCAAGCACCCTCTCACATCTATCCAAGAGGTAACCTTGGACAGCCGCTGACAACATTATCCAAACTTTCTAGAAGAGATGCTGATTTACAAGTTCTTCAAAGAAGAGGTGCATATGGTAAGTAAATCTCTCCAGAGACTGTGCCTAATGCGCCCTGGCATTTAACAAATCAGCAAGTTCATAATGATCTTCCCTGGGAGTCCGAGCGTAGCTGAATTTTTACAACTCAGCTACACAAGTGTGGTAAAGCAAACAGCTATCTCTGTTCCTTATTTCTCCACAACTCTGATGGGGATGCTTAGATTGCCTTTACGTGCTCTACAGTAAACACTCTCTCTAGATGCATACAGTGAATCCCAGCATCTTGTAGTCCTTGGTGTACATGGCTTTGCGTTTTTCTGTTCCACTGCCAGGGACGGTGTTGCTGTCAGACTCTGCATCAAAGGCAATTCTTCTCAACTCAAATATGATGTCTCTCTGTGCCTGAAGGACAGAAGGCAGGGAAACGGTAACGTGATCAATCACTAGGGCAGTATTTCCCATAATGCACAGCCCCACCTCTCTCTCCAGAGCTCACACACTGAACACAGAGAAATGCCAAAGGTCATTAACATTACGTAAGACGAGGCAGTCCATTTCAAAATGGCAAGTTTCAGTATATTGGGTAAAGCAAAATATTTGTTTGCATTGCCCTAAGTTTAATTAAAGGCAATTTCCAGGCACTCAGATAATGCTAAGGCACTTCTCACTCAAGACTATAATGGATCTAAGAACCCAGTAACAGACACCTTAAAAATGCCCAGCTTCCTTGTATACTGCGAGGAAATGGATAAAAGGATGTCCATAGAGGTGGCACAAACAGTTTGACAGCTGGCATCACAATGGTCAAGCAAGGAATATACGGCTTCCAGTGCCACTTGCATCTCTAGAAGTCCCACAGCATACAGCAGGACAGTCATGAGCATACCTTAAGTCTCAAGAACTACAATGTGAGGGGTGGTTTTGAAACTTTATGCACCATCTACTTCAAATTTTATGGAGCTAAGGAGCTTAGGAATAAGGCCCCTTATATGTCCTATTCTATCATATATTACTCAGCTCTAATAGCGACCTGGTCATTGGGATCCATCTTGGTCATCATTCTTTCTTCCAGGAGATTAAAGGTCAGGACCTGTAGCACGTACAGCTGATGTGCCATTTCTGTTTTAATTGGGCGGTTTCCTCTGATCACATGCTGCAAAATAAAGGATAGGGTAGAAATGAAGAGAATACAAATAAAAACTGAGGTATTAGCCGTAGGCATATGCTAGGCTACATGTACATCTCTGTATATGAGGATTCAGCTGTTTAACCTCCATATTCCATCAGAAACATAACGATAATGGTAACAGCAGAAAGAAGCAACCCGATAACCCCCTTTTGAATAAGCGGCTCCAATTTCACCTTTGATTCTGGAAGCACCCCGAGGGCAGCAGAATTTACACTCTGCACAAATGAAACCTCTATTGAGAGAACATTAGGAAGCACTCCGTCGTTCCGGACATACTCACATTCAGGATTATAGACCTCAGGTGCTTCTGGGCAAATGCATTAGCCATTTCCTGTTGTGGAATTTAGAGATGAAATAACATGAGTGAAATATAAACAAAAATCCCACATTGTGCAGAGAGGAGAGAAAGGAGGAAGCCTATGAACTGGAGATAGCACTGGCACACAACAAAGTGCTTTCACTACAGACTGTCAATTTAGCATGGCATCTCACCACAAAGCAAGCATCAAGTTGGGATGCAAGGGTCATCTTTACCACGGCACAACTCGCGGATGGCTCCCCTACAAAACATCATTAATGTGGAGAAAGGCACTAAGGTAGTCAAAGAACTGAAGAAAATTTAGCTGAATATTGGACATCTAATGATACTTCAATATCAGGAGATATGGCAGCAGGGAGCATACTGTGGGTTGCCCAGAAAAATCTGTCATCTACAAGAGGTTCCTTCAATTAGCACTTCCCAACTTTCTGTACCTAGGTATACACCCAAGATAACAAGGGCTAGAGGACGTAGTTTTCAGGTCTCCTCCCTCTCAAAAACTGTCCTTCCGACATTTACATTTCCTTTTTCTCAGTTCCTAGAGAGATGTTTAGAAGTCAATTTAAGGACAATTTGCAGAACCACTTCAGTTTACAAAAATAAAGGGTAAATAATTTTCATACTCAAAGGAAAGCTTCCAGTTTCCCCTCTTTATTGCATGGCTTCCTTCTCCAGCTGAGGAGGGTTTCCCGACCATCAAGTCATGATGACAAACAGTCACAGCAGATGCAAGTATCTGCTGCAAGCCTTCAGTTCTGGGACCAGTTACACACGCACCTGCAGAAATCTAACCTGTGCTTCCCTTGTAAATTGTGAAGATTTTTAAAATACCAGCAACCTCACTACAGCTGCGAGGAGAGTGGCACGAGTGTCAATGTCGAGATGGGAGTATTATCAGAAGTTCACTGTTACAAGCAAAATCTTTGGGAAAGAAAAAATCTGTTGGGCAATACATCATCTGGAAGAAGTCCAAACAAGCTGCCAGTCTGAGATCTCTTCACATTCCTGTGCAGTGGCAGATTGAGAACTGGAAGCAGATGTGCAGTCTTAGACAATTGCACTCAATCAGCTGAACATTCTGAGTAATCCAAGACTACTCATATCAACCCTGCTCTTGACAGGTTTTATAAGGAGTCTGGTAAAATGCGTATATTAGTCTCACATCAAGTCCTTGTTATCACTTTTGCTCCAGACAGAAACCTCCTAAACCAAGTCAGTGATATGCTGGCTGATAGCCAAGCCACAGTGGCTGCAAATTCAGCCACGCTCACGTTACAACCAAAACGAGTCAGTGGAAGATATCTAAAAAGCATCTAGATGAAGTAGGAAGTGGTTTCAGAGATAACACGCTGCCCTCTCAGTCATTATCTCACTATGATTCGTGAGATGTAGTACTGAGAATAGAACAAGGCCGGCTGTTGGGATTTGTTCACGCATGCCACACAAAGAATCCTCACTCTGAAGGAATTAGTTTGTACATGGGACGAAGTAACAGGAGACTGAAGCAGATAAACAGTGGGAAGGACAAAGACAATTAAACAATTCTAAACAGCAGAGTAAGAAGCACGAGCACGCACACAGCCTAACCACTGCTAAGGGATCTACGTTCTGCTGAGAGTCCAATAATGCCCGCTTTGCTGCTTGATGGTGTTACAGAATCACAGAATCATTTATGTTGGAAGAGCTGTCTTGAGATCATCTAGTCCAGCAACATCAGACAGAGCAGGCTGCACAGGACCACGTGCAGTCAGGTTTTTAATGTCTCCACTGTTGGAGACTCCACAACCTCTCTGGGTAACCTGTTCCTGTGTTTGACCACCCTCATATTATTTTTTTTCATTTGTGTGTGTGCGTGTTCAGGTGGAATTTTCTGGGTTTTAAGCTGTGCCCATTGCCTCTTGCCCTCTCAGCAGGCCCTACTGAGAACAGTCAGGCTCCCTCTTCTTTATTCCTTTCCATCAGATATTTATACACATTGATAAGACACCCCTGAGCCTTCTCTTCTCAAGGGTTGAGCAATCTCAGCCTCTATTCATATGAAAGATATTCCAGTGCCTTAATCTTCTTCCTGGCCCTTTGTGGTCATGTGGATTGCGTCCAAGGGCGGGGTGAAAGTGAAAGATCCCTTGGAATTTTGTTTGCTATGAAGTTTAGTATCTTGGCCAAATTACCAACAGAGGAGATGTTTTTCCTTATTTTCATGTGTTCAGCATATATATTAATTTTAGAAATTATGAAACATTTATTGAGACCATACTTTCCCCCCTGAAGGCTCTGCATCCTTGGCAAAAGGGGAGTGTTCTCTATGCCACCCAGAAAATCTTGCCACCAAGATACTGAAGGTTCCAAATCAATCTATTAACAAAGAGTGGTGATTCCACAGGGCAAAAAACATTCTTATAGTACAATTCCCAACGGAAGAAGTCACAGATTAGGCAGAAGGTATGCCCTAGCCACCAATCAGCACTAAGTCTTGTGACTCTTCACAGACAAACAGCTCTACCTTTAGAAGGACGCAGCTGGATATGAAACGGTCATTAATGCAAGTGAGATTTGGGGTATAAACTCAGGCTGTAATAAGTTTAAGGAGATCCAGACTGCTAAAGAACTGGTTCCGGTTTTAAAACTGGTTCACTTGGTCAGTCTTGTAGTATCAGTTTCCTTTTATGATCATCTTTATTGTCTTTTGTGCACAATAAGTCATTCAAGATTTCTCCTGCTACTGATTCTTCTCCCCTTCACAATCTGAGTACATCCCCAGGAGTCCTCCCGCCCTTCTCCCTGGGCTCATCCACTACCTGAAGCCTGTATGCATCATTTCTGAGATACAAGGAGGCATAACTGGAGAAAAGGTAAACATGCCTACAGTTCCGCATGACCAGCCCCCAGGCTTGAATTACTTACAGTGATGGGCAGGTCTAGTGGGTTAAGCAGCTTGTCCTGCTGGCAGAAAGCAAAAAAAGGCACAAAGAGAAGCAGACAGGGTTTAACTCGGAGTCCAGAAATAAGGCACAAACAGGGCACTAGAGAAGAAAGGCTTAACACAGCAAAGCTACACAATACAGACATATGCACATCTTGCACGTAACTGAGATCTTGGGATTTTCCCCAGGCAGGACAGGTGTTTCATTTCTCTCATTTGCCAGCAGGAATATCCCCCTATGACTTCAGAAAGGTCCCTTTTTGAGGGGAGGTGGAGGTGGGGTGTTTGTTTAGTAAGTACATACAACCCCAAGGACTCTACCCAGCCTACCTCTCCCATACAGAATTAACTTTCTTCAAAAAAAAAAAAAATTTAAAAAAAAAAAATCCATGCTGTATAGAGAATTACTTTCTGTCTCTCCAGGCCCTTCAGATTCCCTTCTGAGCATTTCCGAAACATAGATGTGCTGCTCTAGAATACATTATTAACGGGATGGTACTTTTTCTCCTATGTTGCCACACTGGAACAGCTACATAAGTTCTTGGCAAGGTCTGAGGTCTGCCTTGCCCAAACAACATGATTTCTGAGGCATAAAGTAAAACAGCCAGCCAGTAACCATTATTCAGGTTTAAAGTCAAAAAGCAAGAACAAACCTGTCTCTTGTCCTCAGGTGCCTTCAGGAAGAGGGCATTGATGAGGGCGATTGCATATGTCTGAATCTCTTGGTTTGAGCTGCAGAAACAAAAATGGCAGGATCATAAGAGAACAGACAGCATAAAACATCACAGCTTGCTGCTTTGCCCGCACTGTAAGGACATTTACCACAGCTCTCCTGCATTTCAACAGACAAGCAGGATTTAGGTAATCTACTTTCATGCCATCCAACTCCTCATAAGACCTGCAAAAAGCTGTCAGAAATTGCTGACTGATAGCTCCATTATTCAGGAGATAGTGCAGATTACAGCCCAGCCAAGCTCAAGAGTTCAGCACCAGCATAGTTTGTTTCCAATGCTGAAACTATCTCTGTAAAGCCTAGTTATGCTGCAGTCTGTTACATGGATATAGCTAGAAACGTATATGGAGCAAGTAATTTTTCTCCCCTATGTCAACGGAAGACACTAAACGCAAATGGAACTAAGGGGAGGTATACCTCTCTATGGTGTTGCCTTCCAACCTCAGTAATTTGGCCCAACACACACACTTTTTTCTTATTTTCACTGAAAAGCTCCTTCAGGTAAAGGGTGCTCAGTCCCTTCCTAGATCATGCACCACGTGTGGTTTCACGTTTGATGTTTTGAATAAACTTCCAAATGCCAATCACACTCTTTTCCACCTCTACCTTGATGCTCTATCAAATCCAGTTTTGTTTCTTGCTATACTATTACTCTTGGGAGACTTCTGCAGAACTTCAAGCCCTTCTGATTAACAGAAGTCCAGTGCATCACCTAGAGTAATTTGTGTGTGTATACTTTTTCTTTTAATATATATAAAAAAAATTAAACTTTTATAACACATCTAATGCTAAAACATCTTTTAGCTGAAGTAGCTATTTTCCTCACTTTGGCATTTATCTCTGGCATATCCGTGGATAACAACCATATTCTCTCTTCTATTGCGCCCTTCCAAATCTTCTTCATTTTGGTCAATCTGCCATACTTCAAACATTCAAATATTCAGGCATCCTCCTAAGTTTTCCTTGGGCCTACACACTTCGCAGATCTCTGAAGTCTTGTCACTCACCTCTTTATCCTCCTTTTTGGGGTAGGAGGCTACCTCTTTTCACTACACTGCTTGCTTTTTGGCACAGCAAAACAATTTTAAAATTATTTTCTCCTCTTCTAACTTGTCTCCATGGACCTGTTCTTCCAGAACCTATCCTCTGTTAAAGATTGTTCTCTCCTGATAGTCTTGCCAAACAAACACTGGCAAATTCTGACTCTCCAACTTTCCTTTCTACGGTATTCCCTGCACAGATACTTTCTTCAGCAACCTTCTGTGTTCTCGAAGCCCTTAAGCATATCGGTATGTGTCTTGAACAAAGATATTTTGCTTTAACAACTGCCCAAGTGTGTTCAGTGTTAGGACCAGGCCTGTGTTTTACTAAAACAGAAATTATAAAGCTGAAAGAACACACACTCTTTGCAGAACAAAGTGACTGCAGTGTTCATGAGAACTCGTTTCGCTTTTCTGTTAACCAAGTTCAAACGTAGAAACGCTCTAAGCACCCAGTGACATTGACGCCATACATTGTTTGCACTGTAGTTTTGTTAAACTACTGTTCATTGTTTAAGGAATATTAGTCATATTCACAAATGGTGCTTTTCCACATTTCCAGAATTAAAAGGCTTGAGAAAAAAAAAACAAAAACCAAAACTACTTAAAGCTCTAACAAATGCATGCTTCTTTTTTTTTTTTATGGAAGAGTAGAACTGACCTAGACAAACAGCCTGAAAAGCTAGTTATTAATTTGTCAACTCGTTTGGAAAGAGAGGAAAGGGAAGTGTGGGGGAAAAAAAAAAATAAATCAAGAAAAGCCATTGTTTCTTCCCTAACATGCAGGACAAAAACCAGAAGATGATGAGCTCTTAGATTCTAGTGGAGATAATTCAAAGAGGGTTGAAGGTGACAGCTGACTGGATACAGAAGCTTTGGGAAGCTGTTTTAGTAAAATGCACTGAACACACTTGTATAGCTGTTAAAGCAAAATATCTTTGTTCAAGACGTATACTTATGTGCTTAAATGCTTCCAGAACACCAGGATCTTACTTTTTTTAAAATTTGTTAGAAATCCTAAAGTTCAAGGAAGATGTCATATCAGTAATACTTTTAAAATAGCATCTTTAAGTGATTTAAATGTAAAAGGATCTATTTTCAAATTAACAGATATTCATAAAATCTATTTAAATCACTCCACTGTTGGGTGGACACTCACACTTGCAGATGAGAAATGAGCTGCCCCACGGTGATCTCTTCTGCTATCTTCTGATACAGAGTCTGACTGTTTAGCACCATGCTTTCTAGAATGGCTAGGGATCGTTGGAGGATGGAGACATCTACCATAGGCTGACTCACATACCCTGCAATCTAAAAACAGAGGAACCAGCAGGTCAAGAGATGCCCATCCAAGAAATTTTGTGGCGAGTGAGACAAGCTAAGGGAGACAGGGCTCAGAAAGCTGGGTGCACTGTGCTCTCAGTGAGTACTCAGCTTCTCAGAGTCATCCTGCTTTCCTAGGAACTGCATTAAAGCACAAAAATAAATAGCATCCACTCACCCCCTTTACCCAAACTCACCTGTTTGATGAAGGTTATTGAGACCATGTCCCAAGAGACAATACCATGGTCCATGAGCTCCAAGAAGGCAGTCAGGGTGAAAGCCAACATCTCACTGTAACTGAGAAAAAGAAGAACGTAGTCACGAAAAACCCAGTAGCAATGAAAAAGCCTGTCCAAGCTGAATAACCTGGATAAGAGAAAAATGTCACTACCTTCTCCTAATAAAATAGGCTATAGTTTGGCAGCTGGGGGAGCAATAAAGTATTCGCATTTATGAAAATAGTTTTATTGTTTTCTGGAATCATATTTGATTTTTCCTGATGACAAGTACGAATTAAAACTAACAGCAAGTCCCTAGTTCCACCACCAGAGACTCACAACCACCTGGATCAGTACCTGGCTAGTCAAAGGAATAACAGAAGAAGCAGCGATGCAGTATTTATTCCTGAGCAGCACAAAGTATCACTACTCAAATTCAACACTTTCATGTGAGGGGGAAAAAAAAATAACCAAACCCAACTGAAAACCAGCACACCCCAGAATATTCAGTACAATGACCATCAGTTGAAAAAAAAAAAGATCAACTTGAAAAGGGGCAAGCTTCTTAAGCTGATCAACTGAAAAATTACACCATCTGCAAACGCTAGGTTTTTCAATCGTTGTCAGATTTGAGCTCCAGAGTAAATTTGTATCACACAACATGCAAAAATCTTTGAAAATTATAGCCCCTACACACACAAAAAAAAAAGCCAAACAAACATGTCTTAACATCAGAGAAAAACAAAGAAAAATTGTCATCCTGTAAATACTGGGGCCAGGCTTGAACCAAAATGAAAGCACAGCATGAATTGTGGAAAATGTAATACATAACCACAAGACAGAAAGGTAAAAAAGACTGAGGGAAAGACTGCAAAACATGCTGAAATCATATTCGTTGCTAATGTGTAAGAAAATAGAAGACCTGTAAGTGTTACGACAATAAGTTATCAAGACTTTAAAAGTACTTTTAATAGAACAACTCCAGCGGTAAAGCCAAGTGAATTATTTGCATCAGAGTTCACTGTGAATGTGCTTAGGGAATCCCTGAGATCAGAGTTTGGGATTTTTTTGTTTTCAAGAGGGAAGGAAAGTCTTTGAATCTGTCATTTGAACACCACCAGAAGACATTCTGGAACAAGGCATTAGTATGAAAAACAGACCTCCAGGACCAGATGATACCCTCTGAAGAATTCCAAAGGAACCATGGTAAAACAAAACATTGTCAAACTGGTTATTGTGCTCTGCAGAAAGTGGCAAATATAATGACAATTTTTGGAGAGGACTCAGGGAAGAATCTGAAGGACACATCAGGCATTTAGGTATTTGTAGCCAGAAAGACAGACAGAATCCATAATAAAAGAGTAATACCATTAGAAAAAAAAGAAATATTTAACGGGGAAGAATTGCTACAGCTTTTATAGAGAGAAATTTTATTTCACGTCTATACATGTATTGGGTTTATGTGGCAGGGTTTTGGTAGTCGGAGGCTGCAGGAAACTTACTGGGACAGAAGCTTGGTCCCACTCTCCACAAGCCGTGTCAGCACTGTAATTCCTTCCATGTTGATGAACTCTGTGGCAAAGGTCACATCTGCTGAAAGTTTAGCCAGTTCCTTCATGGCATCCAGTCGGGCTTCCATGCTGTGCGACTGGATCCTCTCCATCAGCTGTCGGGCTGCCCTAGACTGGGAGGAAAGAGGGATGATGCCAGTTACAGACTGGTCACCTGCAGACTGAGTTCTGCCAGCATCAGCACTCTGTCAGAGGCCCACGGATGGGCAGAGAGAGCACAGTAAGGGTAAGGAGATACCAGCAATGACAGGATGACTACCAGCAGTCAGCAAGTCTAAGATAGACTACAAAAGGCTGCACTCAGCAACAGTTACAGCCAAGCAGGAGGCCACTAAAATGCTATTTTACATGTTAGAGTAAATGCTTATTTTTCTTCTTGGTGAGGTGAGTGGAGGTGGATATAGAAATAAGGAGTGAGACCATTAAAGAAATACAACGTCAAAAAAAAAAAATCTCTCATAGATTCAAAGAAAAGCACAAGCTCATTTTGTGTATCCACACAACATTCTGTAAGATTTCTCAGACATAGATCAATGACATCCCCTCAACCATCTCTTGCCCAAATAACTTCTTCCTGTTCTACTCAATCTCAGCTATACGCCATGACCCTTGGAATAAAAAGGGTTTAAGAACTTCATTAAAAAGGAAGCTGCAGCAAGTCTGCAAAAGACAACTGTGAGGTCAGAATAGCAAGAATTCACTAGGAACAACCCCTTCTGTATCAAATTTGTCTCTTACGTTAATTTCTGCATTAAGTCACCAGTACTGTTGCTTTCCAACTGATAATACTGACTGCACTCATACTGAGAATGTGTCTGTCAGGTGCTTTACAATATGCTAATCTAGGAGATGCAGTAAAAATGTAGACTGGATTTATTTACAGAAAGTCCTACAAAAGGGCAGCGCATCCAAAGGAAAGACATGCACCACAACCAGGAAGGAAAACAACAGTGTGCGCCTCATTGTGCAGAATGGCCCACAACAAAGGCAACCAACCCCCCTACAATTTAGGGAGGAGAAAAAAAAAAGCTGAAAGGCAAGAAACAGCGTGTCATACAAGGACGGCTACAGTGAAAAAGGGACGCGAGTAAGCATTTACCGGGGAGACTGCCAGCTGTAGGATAGTTCCATTCTTGATGTCACAGCGAGTCTGAAAGAAAACATAAACTTTAAACCGCAGAAAAGTGGGGGGGAAAGAATGCAACTGGATCTACAGCACACATTTGTATGCAGAAGGGGTTCCTATACCACACAACCCTACTGAGGGTATTGAATTGAGTCACTGGGTCCTCGCACCTATGGGCATGCAAAGGGAGAAGCGCAAGGCTCCTCAGTTGAATGACACCATTCAAGTCTGGGTATTTTTGACAGGAGAGATGTTGCTCCTCAAGGATTAGCGACACTATTGTTCCATGACACTACTGCAAGGCATTCTGCACTCCTGCTCAGGACATCAGCAAATTGCTACCTCTCACACTGACCTGCTCTGTGATGTACAGCTGAGGACCATCAGCATACCGCAAGGTGTAGTATTCGGGGTTTGGCAATGACCACCTGGCAGAGGAAGAAGCAGGATACATAAGTTTCTTTCCCTTCTTTCTTCTGGCTCTCAATTAGGAGCAGGAGCTTGATCTCAGGAGGGTGGAAAAGAACTTTCAAGCAAAGCTTTGTCAATGGAAATTAGGTTTCACAAAGAGGAGAGAAAACACCTTCCTCTTGAGGGGAACGGAACTTCAGCCCAGCCTAAGTCAAGCTCTGGAATATCTGAGGAGGCCGGCACTTCAGAAACAGCAAGACGGGCCAATCCTTAGAGACTGACCCTAGGGGCATACATATGCACACACTCAGTATTGGAATAAAGATGCAAAGCCTCCGTTTTCCAGGAGATCCTTTTCTTCCCAATTTAACACCTGGCCCATTCCACGGCCAAAACTGGCAGCAGGCAGCATGGATTGTGCTAGCAGCACGTTGACAATCAGCAGAGACTTTCCACAGTACCCGAGCAAGATTTGTCAAGGGGACAGACTTTCTCCACAAGGGTTCACGAAGAACTACTCACCCATCACAGACCTCCTTGATGATGGATGCAAGAGGCCTTTTCTAGAACAGAAAGAGAGAGTCCTCAGTAGCCATGTTCCTCTCAACCAGAAAGGAATACTGCCAATTTCCATGCTTCCCACATTCCAGTATCAAGGTTGTGTGCATTTCCTTCCCATCTGGGTACCAGGTCTCACCTGATCTATTTCCAGCAGCTGGGCATTGGCACCTGGCCACTCAACGGCTACTTTCACAATGTCCGAAGGTGGTGGCATTGCTCCAGACTCCTCTGGGTGCCTTTACAACAGCATACACCCCCACACCTGTTAAGAGAAAGGACAGTGAGCTGCTCTCTGAAAATTATTTCAATTGCTACATTGCATCTAACACCAAGCTTCAAAACACTATATAAGACCAGCCTTATGGTTTGCTGGGCCTGCTAGGGTCAAAATATCCAGAGTAGCAGAGATCAAGGCCTCATATTAAAACAGCACATTTGAAATTGTATGCCCAACCTTATCACCTAAGGAATAGTTCTGAGAGCTTGTTGGGGTACTCATGCAAGAAGGAGAGTCATTCTGATGAACAAAGCCCCATCTACCCCCCCACCGTCTGTACTGCCAGGTCAGTTTACAGGACTAGTAAAGCAATAGCTCTGTAAGCTCAGCTACCATCTGTACGTGAGCGAGGGAACATACTGCCCAGCTAACCTCCCTCCCATGGGCTGGTGTTTAGCGATGCCCCATTCATATTTCTCAGAGACCTTGATCCACTCAGGACACCCAAACAGGCTCCTAGGCAGAGTGACGGCAGCTGGCTTTATCCCATTCCTTTCCTATAACATCATAAATCCAAAACATGAATATCCATCACAGAAGAAAAGTTAATTCAGCATTTGCTCTGGAGGTCTACCTTGCACTCCTTTATCTGCCTTAGAGCATAAGCTTGTGCTCAGGGTTTGGTCCCAGAGAGTTGTCAGACATGCTGGTTTGTGCTTCATCTGGTAGTAAGAGGCTGTAAAGAAATGTACTTGTTCAGTTCCTTTTTAATCCTCCCCTGGATGGAGGGAGTAGCCCTGCTCTCTCCCACAGAGCCATAGCGAGAAAGTCACATGGGAGCGAGACAACCCTCCCCATCAGCAGTTCTCAGGAACAAAGGCTTCAAGCTGCCAAAAATGAGATCTGACCAGACACAGAAGTAGTCCTGTCCTTAAGGACTCCTCCTGAGACTCAATTTCCAGCATACCCTGAACGACATGGTAAGCATCCAAAGAAAAATTTCCCAGCTCCTATGGAAACTCCTCTTTCTCCTACTGGGGCAATGCAATCCCCCTTTCCCAGAACAGAGATGAGATAGTGCTGAGCAGGGACATTGCTTCATGATCAACGTACTTTCACAACTTCCTTGATCCACTAGGAAAGAGATGCTAAGACAGGCTAAGACCTGAAAGGAAACTAGCAGCCTTTGGAATTTTCCTGATGCAAGGCAAGCAAAGAAGAGAGAACCTTCCATGGATCAGCAAAGACCAAGCAGCTGAACAGATACCTGGCCCAGGAAATTGGTCTATGTGACTGTCCTGGAAAAGGGAACTTCTTTACCTGAGTCTACCACAAAAGGTGTACGTGCCTGGCCTGTATAAGATGTTGACCTACACATCCACTGATGATCTCAACTAATGAAGCTCATCTGCCTCTTCCTTCCCTCACAGAGACTGGTATTGCTGCATGGAGGGATATGAAAACTCAGGTGCACTAATGTCTCTCTGCATTTGTACACACACAAACCCCTTTACGAGCCCCTGTGACTATCTTGTCACTCCAGTTGAGGCAGCTTCCTCACCTAGGAAAACAGAATGCTATGATCTCATGGTGCAGCCTTCTGAGATGGTCACAACATTATCACCACTCCTGCCTGCTGGAATTGAGGATGAGGGGTGCAAGTTTAGCGTTTCTTTCATAGCATCTTCTGGAAATGCTCAGTGTTATCATTGCAGCTAGCCTTGCCCTCAAGTCTCCACCAGATCAGAGACACTTGCTTTACAATGAAGGCACTTGCTGGAGAGAGGTGTCGGCCATTCCCCTATTAAAACAAGCATTGGTTACCATAAGAAGCCCTTCTGAAGCTGCCTTGCTCAATTTGCTCTATTCTCAGTATGTGTATGGTCTTTGCAGTTCCTGCAGGAATCCAGGAAGCCTGAACTCCAAAGGTCTCTGGGGCTTCAGCCAACCCAAAAGTGCACAGGAACACCATCCTCCCCAACTCCAACAACAGCCAGACTTCGTCCACTCTGCCATCCCTCCTCTTGGAAAGCACCTGGCAAGCCAGACTCAGAATTTCATGATATTCTGAAAATGCGGCGCTTACCCCAACTGACTGAGATGATTACACTCCGTACTCCTTCTGGCCGTCTCTTTCCTTTTTAGCATCAATCCCAAGAACAGCTTATGTTTTCTTAAAACCCATAAAATTGTTGTAAGAGTAAACACATCTCATGGGGAGAAGTGCCAGTCAAGTCAGGTTCAGCTTTGCCAGTTTCTTAAAATAACATCTCCAATGTTTCAGATAAGCAGCACAGCGTTAGCTCCGACTAACATATCAAGAACGAGCTGGCCTTGGAAAGGCAACAGACTCAGTGCATCACTCAGGCTGAGCAGGTCTTGGGGGTGACGATAGAAAAGCATTTATATGATTCCTATCACGCAAAATTGCAAGTTACAGTCAAGCAGTTACACAAACAACCCCCGATATTTTACTCCCTGATCCTGGAAGAAAGACAACCAAGTCAACTCCCGCTGCAAGATTCACTCTGGATAAAAATTTTACCACTCTCATCTTAATAAAGAGGAAAACTTGTTCTTCAGAGAAGGCGCATCAGGTGAAAATCTCCAGCTTGGACAAGGTGAAGTCACAGAAAGGAAGACCGCTCATGTAAGAGCTCAATTAAATCCGTGTTTCAAAGAAGCCTTTGCAGCCCTCAGAGCTGGGCTAATTCACAAACAGAAAGCACTGAGCGTATGGTGTCCTATGGAAACGCTGTCTCCAAATCCCATGAGCATGTGTTAACATACTCCTCTTTCTTCACAAATTTTGATTATCAGTATTCTGTTCTCTCACTCCAAGACAGAAACATAAAATTTACTCTTTGTTAAGAAAGACATGTTAACTTGCTGCGAATACATTCTCAAGAGGCCTCTCACCCTAAAGGCGTACACAGCTGCTAGTGCTATTTTCATACCCATTACAATCAGTAAATTGGACTCTAATCCGTTCTTCTATGCTCAAACTGAAGCAGCTGGTCTTCTTTTGTCCAAAGTAAACTAGGAAATCAGGCAATAAAGCACAAGGAACCCAGGACCAGAATAGCACCTTGCCTTATTGCATAAGCAGAGCAAAGCACTTAGGAATCTGCATAAAGACAGGAATGCTTTGAACCCAGATATATTTAGGAGACGGCAGCCCCCTGTACAGCACTTACCACTGGGGTCGGTATCCATAGCAAGCCTACCTATACCAGTTATCCTCAGCCTGTTCACAAGTCAATGCCCAATACTTGATATTTCTAAGGACAGGAAAAGTCTGCCAAGCACGCCACGCTGCAAGTCAGAAGAGTCGCCTCCTGATCCTAAAAATCTGACTTCCTCTTATGTCCAAGTACAGTGTAATACAGAGACAAGGCAGAACCAAGAAAGCCTGCTGAACCAATGTCATCTGTAGCATCAGCCATGAGACTTCGGAGCTTACCCGATCCTTCTGTCTCGCAAAGAGATAGATGAACCCAATAAAACTATGAATCAGTCTTCCTCGCTTCCTTTTCCTGAATTACACACGCTAAAATAAATAAATAAATTTAAAATCATTTATACTTTCAATTAGCAATAGCTCAAACCAGAGATAACTCATCAACTAAATCTTTAAGTATGCTATGGCAATCAGTAGTATACAAGCAGGAAGCAATTCTCAGTTTTATACAGGGAGACAGCAGCCGAGCTGAAATCCATCAAAGATGAATTCACTCTGCTTCTGCAGAGCGAGTTCTTTCATACAAAGCAGTGGTGCAGGGGGAGCTGCAAGGCAAGGAGAAATCAGCAGAGCCACTAATAACACACTATTCAAGAGACTTCTGAGAAGCTGCAAGCTAAAACAACTAGAGTATTTCAAATAGAATTTCCCTATTCACCAACTCAATCTTCTTTTCATTGCAGATAGAGAACAACGTGTGCTGCACACAGAATGAAAATGAGGAGGTTGAAAGAACATTCCATGAAAAACAAAAGCTGCCTGGTAGAATCCCCCAGTCAACAGGCGAATAGCTGCCACTTCTGAAACCTGTAGATGTGATAAAACATCCCAGTCAGTTCTCAGCAAGTTCCCAGTGGTCCCAGCAGGCCAGAGAAGAAGTGGAAGCCCCGTCAGCGGAGTGACCAACTGGACAAGTGTGCGGAGATGGCAGCTTCCTTGGCCAAGCAGCGTACGAGGGCAGCGGAGTCCAACCTGAGGGCGACGCAGTTTTCTACGTTACCTCACCGAATGAGCAAAGGGAACCACACTTCCCCAGAAGAACCGCAGAGCCAGGTGGCTCAGACTGTCATCAACCTCTGTGATCCTACGTTTCTCCAAAGGCTTTCCATAACTACACTCTGACTGTAAACGCTACACCTATGGAATGGGACTCTCACCTCACACGTTCCAACACCGCCGGGCAGAGACCACCTCGCAGCAGAGACAGAAACCGATAGCAACAGACAAAAGGAGAGAACTGCTTTTTTATTGTTTTTAACCAGTCAGGGGAACTGAGAGCAGCTCAGCAGCTCCCCAACCTCGGGCCAAAACTCAATTTACGACGCTAAACAATTTTTTTCCCCCCTGACCAAGCGCTGACCATTTTATGCCCGGGGGCCGCTTGGCGAATCGCGCCCTCCTCGGCCCGACGGCGGCCCCCTCCCCGGTCCCACGCCCAAGAACCGGGCCGGGGCGGCGGGCCCGGCGCCCACCCAGAGCTCCGCGAGCTGCGGAGGCGGCGACAGGCTCGGAGCCGGCCCGGCGACCCTAGGCCAGAGGCCGGCGGCGGGGCGGGCCGCCGGAGGGAAGGGCCGCAGCGGGCCCGGGAAGGCAACACCGGGCCTGCCAGCCCCTAGGCCGGCGGCGGCAGTGCCGCCCG
>VWZL01004715.1:184873-195094 GCA_013396915.1 Stercorarius parasiticus
CCGCGCGTAGGAGCTTCCGGCGGGAGCGGGCAGCGGGAGGGAGCGAGCGAACGCGTAACAGGAGTGGTGGCGGGAGGGACCGTGGAGAGCCGCAGCCATGGTGAGCCGGGCGCCGGGGCGGGCCCGGGGAGGGTGGTCGGGTCGGATCCAGCCCAGCCCGGTGTAACGGCGGTCTCTTGCAGACGGTGGGGAAGAGCAGCAAGATGCTGCAGCACATCGACTACCGCATGCGGTGCATCCTGCAGGACGGCCGCGTCTTCATCGGCACCTTCAAGGCCTTCGACAAGCACATGAACCTCATCCTCTGCGACTGCGACGAGTTCCGCAAGATCAAGTGAGCGGCGCGGTTGGAGCACCGGGCCGTGCCCCTCTCTTCCCCCCATTAGCCCCGCTCCCCGGCTGCCCAGCCCCGGGGCCGCCTGCCCGCCCGGAGCGGAGAGCCGGCCCAGCGGCTGGGCAGCGGCTGCTGACGGCTTCTGCAGAAACAAGTGATAGTTTGTCAGATCCCCAAAAGTCTCGTTTGTCAGATCCCCAAAGTGCCACGGTTCAGGGCCACGTTGTTTCATTTCTTTCCTAATAACCTGTTGTTGACATCACATAAAGGGCTGTTTTGACCTTTATGTGATGCCAGTGTAGCCACTGTAACAGTTAATAATCATGGGGAAGACCCCACGGAGACAATATGCATCTTGTCTTTAGTATTCTCTGTGCACTTAAGTTGACGCAAATAAAAATGTGGTTTTTACAGTAGGTTCTCCCCTCTGGCGTGCACTTGTCATGTGTTGTATAACAAATTCAAAGAGCAGTATTGATTATTTATTTTTTTCCTATGCCTTGCAATGTTTTCTTTCTCTTCTCACTAGACCTAAAAATTCAAAACAGCCAGAGCGGGAGGAGAAACGAGTCCTTGGTCTTGTGTTGCTGCGAGGAGAAAACCTGGTGTCCATGACAGTTGAAGGACCACCTCCAAAAGATGTAAGGAGAATGGGCGCAGAACTAAGGGGAAGGGATGTCTGATAAATTTGCTTCCTTGCAGGGGAACACTACTATGGTATTGTCTTAGGCTTCCAGATGCTGTTGTGACTAGGTCAAATGAATTTCACTGCAGGAAATTCTAATCCCGTTGGGACATTAATTGGGCAGAGGAGGGCTGTGGGCATCCCTAGGATCTGAGGGCTTCTGTTTTGATCTTTCTTTTGGGGGGGGTCTGTTTTCAGACTGGAATCGCCCGGGTACCTCTTGCTGGAGCTGCTGGAGGACCTGGAGTTGGGAGAGCAGCAGGAAGGGGAGTTCCGGCTGGTGCCCCCATGCCCCAGGCTCCGGCAGGATTAGCTGGCCCTGTCAGAGGAGTGGGAGGACCATCCCAACAGGTGAGTAGCTATGACCCATTAAAAAAGAGTTGTCTGGTATATTCAGGGGTGGCTTTTAAGTCTTGATACTAATGTGATGTGAGAAATTGGTGGAATGGAAGAACTGTAATTTTAGTTTCTGTTACCAGGGAGTTTGAGCGTAGCGAGGCTTTTTTGGTACTAGATCCCGCTAGGAACTTGGTTATGATGGAAGAAGAGGCTTGGAAAAAGTGCAGCTCCTTGCACAGAATTCAAGTGGTATCTGTTGAATTGTATTGTAAACTTTCTGAAGGGGTAATTTAAATCTTGCTTATTTTTAATTTATTAATGTAAAGTAGATGATGTGCCGTTTCTGTGAGCCTGTTTATTTTGTTTACAGGTGATGACACCTCAGGGTCGTGGCACAGTTGCAGCTGCTGCTGCAGCAGCCACTGCGAGCATAGCAGGAGCCCCGACTCAGTACACACCAGGGCGCGGGGGTCCTCCCCCACCCATGAGCAGAGGAGCACCTCCTCCAGGTAGGAATTATTCTGTAGATAGAGTGAGGCAGCAAGGAACTCATGTTATGTGGCAAAATTGTTGATAAAGAGGTATTTGTCTGAGTCTGATGAAGATCTGGTATTGTGGAGGATTATTCGGATATCCAACTCACACCTTAACTATTCAGCTGGATTGATATGCTTGTTCTTTCTCTGGCATAAGGAATGATGGGACCCCCCCCAGGCATGAGACCACCCATGGGCCCACCAATGGGGATGCCACCTGGCCGAGGTGCGCCTATGGGAATGCCCCCACCGGGCATGAGACCACCACCCCCAGGAATGAGAGGTGAGCAGAGGTTATCTTAAATGCTTAGAAGCTGTAAGAAGCCATAACATAACTAAAATGTTTGAAGGGTGCTATGTTTCAATGCTTCCCTAGCTATGCTAGTGGTCAATAAATGCATCGGTGTCAAAAACTGGGTCCTAAGGCCACTTAGAGCATGGTGAAGATGCCTAGTTTAGCCCTGCTTCCTCATTCCTCTTCAATATTCTACTCTTTCCTTTATGCCCAGGACCCCCTCCACCTGGAATGCGTCCACCAAGGCCATGATACTCTGTAACGTACCTTTGACCTGTGAGAAGACTGATCAAGAGAATACACCGAGCAGTAGCACCTGTCAGAACTTTGTTATGTATAATTTATGTTTACTGCTTGTAAAATTTGCCCTTTTTAATAAACCTGGAAAACCCACTGCTGTTGTACCAGCCTGTTTCAGGAGTTCACCTTTTACTCTACTGCACTTTGGTCACCCCAGAAAAAGAGCACGTTTGAAGCAAAAGATCAGTTTGTATTGACAGCTCTGAAGTTAACAGTTGGTCTATATTTGTCTGTGCTCCTTACAGGAATTAATTTTACCAATTTTAGAAATTGGCTGAAAAGGATTTCTATGGTTTAGAGCCTTATTAATTGAGATCACAGAAGTGTACGAACAAAGCAGTAAGTGTTCTCCAGTTTTTGCCCTACAGACAACTTGACTTACGTGAACTAAAACTCTGACAGAAAGATGTAACGTATCCCAGCTCTCGGTTGCTCTAGGTAGCCTATAAAACAGAGCAAACTTTTTAGGAAAAAAAAAATATCTTTTATTGCATGGGCTGCTGAAGATGTTTTCACGCAGGGTCTTCAACCAGGTATTAATGAGCACCCCAAAGCTATTCCAGAACTTGAAGAAAAACTTCAATTTTCCTGAAGTTGTCTCCTTGCAGTACAAAGAAATCCAGACCCTTGAGAGACCATGTCTGAAATGTATGCATTGTCCAAACTACCCATTTGGTAACTGCCAATAGTTCTTACTTTCTTTTGTACCTGAAAGAGAAGATACCCGAAATTAATTCCACCAGTCCAATCCTCAGCGATAAGGAACAGCACTGAGCATTTTTTAGAAGCCTAGGAATGTGCTATTAAAGCAGTATCCTTGATTGCCCCCAGCATCAGACCTGCAGTAGGAGGGTAAGCTACTGCAGAACCAACAAGATGAGGGAAAAGAAAGCAGGAAAAAAGACCCCACCAACCTGAATAAGAAGGTAAAGGGAGCTATACCTGGACTTGGATTTGAAGTTTCCTCCTTTCCTACGTTGGGCCACACCCAAGCGTTTTCGGTCTTCAAATGATGGGCTTTTAAGGAGAGAGGGAAGGGGGGGAGGTAAGACAAAAACCACTGAAGTATATCAACAGCACAGGTACTTCTTGCAAGAAGCCCTTCTCTGCTCTGCCCACCTTTTCCCCCAATATCAGACAAAGTATCCCTGAGAAAGTCCAGAGGTGCAAAAAAAATCCCACCTGCTAAAGTCTGGACTAATGTACTACTGCTAAGACATTACCCGGCACGGTACTGCTTCAGCGCCTTCCTGCTTGTGTTGGTAAGCTCTTCGTCAAACACAGACTGTTTTTTCTTCCGCTTGGGACCTAACACAGAGACAACAGTCAGAACATCTGTAAAGAGATGTAAAGAGAAAGCCATAGCATCATCTTGTTTATTACAGCCCATAGCCTTGACCACAGCAATTAGGCAAACCATCAGGAAAAGCAGTGACTCCTCCCCACAAACGCACACCCCGGCCATTCCTCTATACAAATGAGTTTAGTTTACCTATTTGTTAGAAAGCACCTGACAAAAGGTAAGTCAGCTGTAAAACAAAAGTCTCCACCTGCTGGTGCGGCTGCTGGTTCCTCTTCTGGCAAGGCTCTGGCTCGTTTTGCTCGGCGATTCCTTTTTGCTAGCCGCTCAGCATACATTTGAGATTTCAAGATTTCAAACTGTGACCTCTCCTCTGGCTGAAAGGTGTTAAAATGCAAGTTTATGGTGACATGAGGTTTTGCTAAGGGAAAACCAAAATAGTTGACCGAGGGTCCCACTTGTCTGTAAATGTACTCACCGTCATTTGGACTTTTTTCTGTTGGTCCTGCATAAATTTCTTCCTTTTCTTTTTGCCTCTTAATGCTAGGTCAAACTCCTGCAGGGCTTTAGCCACTGGAGAGACAAAGAAAAACATAGATTAAAGAACCTCTTGAAGTACAGAGCAGAGTCCAGTTGCAGCTATGGAATTTAACATGGCAGCAGTGTCACGACTCACATTTTTCTTTCTTCCTCTCTTCACGAGTCTGGAACCAGCTCCGCTCCAAGCCCTCACTCGCAGTCTCTTGTTTTCCTGCCTCCAGCTGCTTCTTTGCCCTATTGATCTGAGATAATTCAGGCCAGAAGTGAGCTCATGGTGGCTAAAAAGTCTCTCTCTCTTCCCTTTCTAAAGCAGGCAGGTTAAGTACATTAGGGTAACCTCCTTATGCACTGTTATCTACCCCAGATCCTAAAAAAACTAAGGTAAAAAAAAATAAAAAATCCTAAAAAACCCCTTACCTGGGCCTCTGACTGCTGCATCTCACGTTCCTCACGCTCCAAGCACAGAACTGCATATACATCTTTTTCTAGATTCTCAATCTTTTCCCGAAATTTTAGTATGACATCTGAAAACGATGCAGTGTGAACATCAGAAGCAGCTCATGTAAAGTCCATCTTGTTTTTCAGCACCTCTCTTAGTGTCCCTCTGTACCATGATATTCCCTGCCTACTGCTCTCCTGCTTTTTACCTCCGTGAAGCACATACCTTGGGGGAGAATTCTGGCTTTCACTGGTGTTTTGGCAGTTTTCACAATATCCTTCAGCATCTTGCGCTCTTCCTCACCCACAAGTGAAACTGAACGACCAGCCCTGCCTGCTCTTGCTGTCCGACCCACCCGATGAACATAGTGTTTGGTGGTGTTGGGCATGGTAAAATTGATTACCTGTAACAGAAACAGTGTTAGTAGGGAAACAATTTTGAAGGACTGATTAAAAAGCTCAGTACTGCAAATACTCACCGTTTTAACACCTTCAATATCAAGTCCACGTGCAGCCACATCTGTAGCTACCAGAATATCAATCTGCTCATCCTTGAAGCGCCTGAGCAGAGATAGCAAGTGCATTAGCAATGAATACAGCAATCCACTTCTGCCCTAAAACTTCCAACTCTTAACTTCTTTTTTTGCCAATGATTGCCAACGAAGCCTGCTAATACCTGAGTGCTTCCAGGCGCTGTGCCTGAGAGAGGTTCCCATGAAGCTCCCCAACCCGCAGACCCATCAGCCCCAATAGGATGTGCATACGGTGAGCCTGTTTCTTGGTCTGGGTGAAAAGCATCACATGATCTGGGAAGGTTCGTGTCAGTAGAGCTGAAGGAAAAAAAAAAAGTCCTCTCAGGAGCCTGCTTTATAGTCACCTACCAGTTCCAGCTTGTCTTTGCTCATCACTAACCTGATACAATCGCCTCACGGTCCCCCTCTCGGTTGGGTCTGATCCGGATAAATTCCTGCCGCAGGAAAGGAGCAACATCTGTGTTGCTGTTCACAAAAATTCGGACAGGATTTTTCAGGGAAACAGAAGCCAAATCTTTCACCTACCAAAACAGGTTAAGAAAAAAGAAGCCCACATAATCTGTTAAAAAACTAGACAAACTTCCATTCAGCTTTCTGCCTCCGTATGCTTCTCAGCAGCCTGTCTTACCTCCTCTGTCATTGTGGCAGAGAAAAGCATTGTCTGACGGTGGTGGGAGCACAACCTGATTATTTCCTTCATCTGTTCCTCAAAGTATTCATCCAGCATCCTACACAGAGGAAAAACAGCAAGGTAAAGCAGCTTCATCTGGTTCTAGCTAAGAAATGTTACTTCAGGCAGGGCAACAAAGACTGCCCTATAGCCTGGGAAAAGGAAAGCAGAAAACTACCATCTCATTTTTCACCACTGTCCTGCTTAGCTTACCTGTCCGCTTCATCCAATATCAGCACCTCGACACTGCTCAGGTGGAAAGAAGGGCAGTTGTGGAGATGATCAATCAGTCGCCCAGGAGTGGCGATAAGAATGTCTGGCCCAGAGCGCAGAGCTGCTTCCTGAGTCTTCACATCCAGGCCACCTGAAAGAGAGCGAACACGGACTGCTGACTCGCTGAGCAGACTGCAGCAGAGCGCACAGATCCAAATTGCCTGAGGAATGGGAAACAACTCAGATTAATACCACGTTCACAATCAGAAGTGATCCCACCTTTTCCTTCTCAGAAACCAACAAACAAAAAGTACGGCACAGTACTGGAAAGTGAGATTTTAAACCATGGCACACCTGCCTGCAATAACCATACAGCCTCCAGTTTTATTACAATTCCCAGTTCTGTATAGCGGTTTACAGCAAGCTGTACAGTTCACAGAAGCAACTCAATACTCACCTACAGCAAGGCAAGTTGTGACACTGCTGAACTGCGCCAGCTGTTTTGTGACAGAGTGCACCTGAATACCCAGTTCTCGTGTTGGCACTAGAACCAACACCCGTGTTATTGGAGCCTGACGAGGTTTGTAAATCAGGCGCTCAAGGACAGGCAAGATGAAGGCAGCTGTTTTACCTGAAGAAGAAAATTAAGAATTACCACTTATTCTGAATAGCTAATGCTCCATGTTTCCTGTGCCCTGCTCAATCCCTACCTGTCCCAGTGGCAGCACAGGCACAAATATCCTTCCCCAGAAGACCCACCGGGATGCAAGCCTTCTGAATTGGGGTTGGTTGCTTGAAGCCAAGAGCTGTGATTGCCTACAAAGGAGATACAGCAATTAAACTCTGTCTCTGTTACAGCCACAACTGCAGTACTGCATCCAGTGCTGGGCTCCCAGATACAAGAGACATGAACGTACCAGAAAGAGCCCAGCAAAGGGCCACAAAGATTATGAAGGGACTGGAACGCCTCCCATATGAGGAAAGGCTGACAGAGCTAGGACTGTCTACCCTCGAGAAGACTTGGAGAGGATTTTGAAGGAAGGGTGAAAAGAGGACGAAGCCAAGCTCTTTTCAGTGGTGCCCACTGACGGGACCAGAGGCAATGGGCACAAACTGAAACACAGGAGGTTCCCTCTGAACACCAGGAAACACTTTTTCACTGCAAAGGTGGCTGAGCACTAGTACGGGTTGCCCAGAGAGGTTGTGGAGTCTCCATCCTTGGAGACAGTCAAAAGCCATCTGGACATGGTCCTGGGCAACCAGCTTTAGGTGGCCCTGCTTGAGCAGGGGGTTGGACAAGATGACCTCCAGAGGTCCCTTCCAACCTCAGCCATTCTACGATTCTGTGACAAGTCTCACTCAATATAGTGTTGACACATTGCAAATCAAAGAATGGCTTCCATTATTTGGGAATAACAGCTCCTAAAGAACTCTCACACTAGCTTCCATGTAATTTCTTTTTCAGAGGCTGCAAAGAGAAGAGGAATTTACTAGTTCAAATTGGTGGAGGGCAGGCTGTACAATATTCTTCAGAGTAACATACGTAATAACTAAACTAGGTAAATACCTTTAGCAAAGGTCGTGAAAGATTCATGTCCTGGAATGACAAGTTATCATCATATTGAGAGGCATCTTCAAAAAAGCTCTCTGCTTCCTAGAAACAGCAACAATAACAAAACTGGAACAACACAGGCAGCAACACAACATGTTATCAAAGGGCTCTGGGCTGGTTTTGAGCTACAGTTTGCTAACCAACATCAAACTCCTCCAGAAGAAATGCTGGGGAATGACGAAGTGTCACTTACCTTTTCTCCCTTTTTCGATCTCTTCCGTTCCTTCACTTTCACTGTATCTACGGAGAAAAAGAAATGGGACAAGAATTAAGAAGCACAGCTAAACACATAACAAGATACAGTGACTACCTTCATCTCATACTTTTTGCTCCGAATGAGTTACTGAAGGAGAAGCCTCAGAAACAAGTACAGGCATGCAATGGAGTAAAATGCCAAGCAAATATCCTTCCTCAGGGACAAGTTCAATTAAACTACTATATTACCATTCAAAATAAACTTGACCAAAATCAGAAGGAATGTTGTAGAAGGAAGATAACAAAAAATAAGAGGCTCTTGCCCACTCCCAGCAAGGCTTCACTATGGAATTTTCTCCGGTGAGCCAACAGTCTGTAAGATTCTTGCTCCTGACTATCTGTCGTGATTTAACCCCAGCCCGCAACTAGGACCACGCAGCCATTTATTCACTGCTCTCCCCCCGTAGGACAGGGAGAAGAGGGAGAAACAGGAAAACATCCTCGTGGGTTGAGCTAAAGACAGTGTAACAGAGCAGTAACGGAAGAGAAACTAATAATAATAATGATGGTAAAAGAATACACAAAATAACTGATGCAATACAATTTCTTACCACCTGGTGATGATTGCCCAGCCCATACCGAGCAGCGACTGCGGATTCCTGCCCCCCTGGCTAGCCCCCATTTCTATACTGAGCATGACGTCTATGGTATGGAATATTCCTTTGCCCGCCTTGTCCTGTCTGTGCTCCCTCTCAGCTTCTATGGGAAGCTGAAAAAGTCCTTGACTTCATATAAGCATTACTTAGCAACAACTAAAACAATATGTGTTACCAACATTGTTCTCACACTAAATCCAAAGCCCAGCAGCTACTAGGAAGAAAATTAACTCTATCCCAGCTGAAATCAGGATCCCAGCTCTCTATGTACTGCTGATACCTGCTTTTGTGAAGATAGTTTCATCATCCAATGAACACTGAGACTCCACATCTTCTTCTTCATCCTTACTGAAATCCTCACACTCCCTCTTCTTGGTTTTGTTATCCTCAGTCTCTGCATCTCCATCTTTCGCTTTTGCTTGTTTAGCTTCTCTTTCCTACAAAAAGGGGGTTTTTTAAGTTTAAAAAAAAAGGATAAAAACGAAGCTTCAATCCTTTGTGACCTTTTGCTTGTTGTTATTATAAGCCCATTCACATACATACGGTTTTGCATAACCTTAAGCATTAACAATTCCGCATTCTTATCAGTTCAGTTACGCATCAGGTTGATGATCAGAGGGCTGGAGCACCTCTCCTATGAAGACAGGCTGAGAGTTGGGGCTGTTCAGCCTGGAGAAGAGAAAGCTCCAGGGAGACCTGAGAGCCTCTTCCAGTACCTAAAGGGGCTCCAGGGAAGCTGGGGAGGGACTCTTGATCAGGGAGTGGAGCCATAGGATGAGGAGTGACGGTTTTAAACTTAAAGAGAGGAGATTTAGATGAGATATTAGGAAGAAATTCTTGACTGTGAGGGTGGTGAGGCACTGGCACAGGTTGCCCAGAGAAGCTGTGGCTGCCCCATCCCTGGAGGTGTTCAAGGCCAGGCTGGATGGTGCTTTGAGCAACCTGGTCTGGTGGGAGGTGTCCCTGCCTGTGGCAGGGGGGTTGGAACTACCCGATCTTTACGCTGCCTTCCAACCCAAACTATTCTATGTGTGGCTGCGCACCATGTCGAGGTGCTGAGTCGTGGTTTGAGCTCTGCAGCTCAGGGCACTTTCAGAGCTGTGCCCCTGCAGGGAACGCATTAGAAGCCCAAACCCACGCCAAGATTTTCGGCAACAGGAGAGAAAGGCTCTGACCTGGAACTTCCTTTTCTGTCTCACTTTCTCAATCTTCTCATCAAGCGTCGTGGCCGCTCTCTAGGCAGGAGATTAGGGCAGAGGAGTGGTGAGGAGCCCGGCGGGGCGGCGCCAGGCCCCGCACCCGCTCCCGGCCCCAGGCCTCACCTTGCCGCGGAGCTGGCGCAGCGCCGCTGCCCAGGCGCCTTCCCCGCCGGCCTCCGCCTCGCCGAAGACGAAGGAGGCGCTGAAGTCCCCTCCGGCCGAGCCCCGCCGCCTGGGGCCCGGCGCCCGGCGCGGCTCCTGTGGTAACCGCAATAAGCAACGATCGCCGAACGGTCCGACCGGACCGGCCCGCACAGCGGCCCGATCCACCCCAGCCCCCCACCCCCGGCCTAGCCAACAGATCCTGCCCGGCCCC
>VWZL01004715.1:195557-301068 GCA_013396915.1 Stercorarius parasiticus
CGGTATCGGGGGAGGGCTGGGGCCGGGCGGGGACAGGAGCGGGCCGATACCGGAGGAGGGCGGTGGGCGGTGGCGGGGCGGGCCTTGCGGGGAACTGGAAAGCGAAACTTTCGGCGGTGGCGGAGCAGTGCCGGCCGGTTCCGAGCCGTGCGGGAGCGCAGCACACCCGAGCACGACGGCGGCTGTGTCGGGATGCAGGAGCCCCGGAGAGCCCCGACGCCCCAGTGAGGAGTCGCCGGGCCAAGCGATGGAGGGAGCCGGGCAGGAGCCGTGCGGGCGGCAGCCCCGAGCTGGAGCCGGAAGAGGTGAGGGTCGGCCGGGGAAGGCTGGGCAGAAGGTCTGGGGGATGGAGCTGGTACAGGGCGATCCGCTCCTTCCCTGCCTCCGTACAGTGACATTTCCTCTCAAGCCTAAATTCCAGCATTTCTGTATTTGCCCCCGAAGTCTGGTTGGGGCATGATGCGCTGGAATAATCTCTTTGCTGGCTGTTTGTGATAGCATTCAGCACTTCCCTAAGTATTCTGTTGAGAACGTGATAAAGACTATATGATCTATGCTTTCTGCTACTCTGAGTGGCCGGACTTTGTCCATAAGGTCTGCGTTTTAACTATGCTATATACAGTCAAAGTCAGCTGCTGCCTTTGTCATTATTTCAGTGACAGCTAACTCCCAAGGAAATCCTGCCCTGTGTGGGAAACTTCACCTTTGTCCTTTCTTATTTCTGCTTTCTGTTCTGTGGAAAAGGGTTTCATTTTTTTAGTGTCTTCGTGGCTTAACAGCTTAAGTGAACTCTAGGCACGGCACTCTTTTTAGCAGTTAGAAAAAGGGGTATGAAGGAAACCCCAATTTGAAAGGCTGGGTGCAAATATAATCATGGTTTTCTAATTTGATTCCAAGTGTCCAAAACATGCTGACTATCAGGGCAAAATGCTCATGCGTTTGTGTTGGGAGGCAGGTTAATGTGGTTGATTTATAATTAAGGAGTTATAATTAAGGATTTTTTTTTTTAAGGGCACACAGATCACTGGGATACTGGCTTTATGCGAAGAGGCAGAAACAGAATAAATAATGTTTCAGGTCAGACAGCTCAGCTAGGGGAAAGCCCCCAAGCGAGTAATTATACTCTTCTACCTCGGCAAAGAGAGGAGAGATTTGGTGGTAAGACTTGGAGGGTTCCTCAATCAAACAAGAATAAACCAAGAAACCAAGGTGGACTGGCCAGCAGTGGAGCCACAGGACACTGGAATGAACAGGAAAATGAAGGAAGGAGAACGAGGTATCAAGGTGGACAAGCACACGAGAGGGCCACAGGACACTGGAATGAACAGGAAAATGAAGGAAGGAGAATGAGGTATCAAGGTGGACAAGCACACGAGAGGGCCACAGGACACTGGAATGCACAAGAAGATGAGGGTAGGGGAAGGAGGTATCAAGATGGACAAGCACACGAGAGGGCCAGAGGACCCTGGAATGAGCAAGAAGATGAGGGTAGGGGAAGGAGGTATCAAGGTGATGGACAAGCACACGAGAGGGCCAGAGGACCCTGGAATGCGCAAGAAGATGAGGGTAGGGGAAGGAGGTATCAAGGTGGACAAGCACACGAGAGGGCCAGAGGACTCTGGAATGCGCAAGAAGATGAGGGTAGGGGAAGGAGGTATCAAGATGGACAAGCACATGAGAGGGCCAGAGGACCCTGGAATGAGCAAGAAAATGAGGGTAGGGGAAGGAGGTATCAAGGTGGACAAGCCCAGGAAGGAGCTAGAGGACTGAGGAACGAGCAGAAAAATGAAGATAGGGGAAGGAGGATGCAGCCTCGGGAGAATCCTCATTCCTACCAGAACCCTGTGCCAGGTCGTGCCCAGCTCAGTGAGCAGCCTCAGCAAGGCAGAAGGATTGGCTATAAATTCCTAGAAAGTCTCCTCCAGAAAGACCCTTCAGAAGTTGTCATCACACTTGCTTCCAGTTTGGGTTTGAAGGAGCTTCTTTCCCAAACGGCTATGAAACCCAATTTCCTTCAGCTTGTTTGCCAGGTGCTTCGAAAAGCATGCAGTTCCCGAATGGACAGACAAAGTGTCCAACAGCTGCTTGGAGTGGTGAAGGAGTCCAACTTTCTCAAGGTCTGTCTGCCACAGTATGTGTCTGACATGATAACAGAAGCAGTCCCTGCTGTACGTCATCAGTACCCTGTGCATATTAGCAACATCATTTCACTTCTTCAGGACCTAATCAGTATTTTCCCAGCCAGCTCTGTGCAGAAGATCTCCGTTCTCTTGACAGTCTTGCCAGCATCCATAAATGCCCTGAGAGCTTCTGGTGTGGACATCCCAGAAGAAACAGAGAAGAATCTAAATAAAGTCCAGATGCTTGTGCAGCATCTACAGGAGAAGAGACGTGAAGGCACATTAAGGGCTGATAACTATACTCTTATGCAGCCTCAGACCGATGGTCAAGAAGAAACCTATCGTACGATGACCATTTATCCCACATATAATGAGGTACATCGTGATGAGAAACCCTTTCTACGTCCCAATATTGTTTCTGGAAGATATGAGAGCACCAGCATTTATCTTGACACCCATTTCCGGCTTCTGAGAGAAGACTTTGTAAGGCCTTTAAGAGAAGGTATCTTGGAACTTTTGCAGAGCTTTGAGGACAAAGGCTTGAGAAAAAAAAAATTTGATGATATCAGGATCTACTTTGACACACGGATTATTACCCCTCTCTGTTCCCCAACTGGTATTGTTTACAAGGTCCAGTTTGACATAAAACCATTGAAGTTTGTACGATGGCAGAATTCCAAACGGTTGCTATATGGATCCCTGATCTGCATGTCCAAAGATCACTTTGAAACATGCCTTTTTGCCACTGTTTCTAATCGTGATAATGCAGATCTTGCCCACGGGATTGTGCAGCTATGTTTTAATGCACAGAGCCAGGCACTGCTGGCAGAGGTTCAGCCCTCAGACTCCTTCCTCATGGTAGAGACAACTGCCTACTTTGAGGCCTATCGGCATGTGTTAGAAGGGTTACAGGAAATCCAGGAAGAAGATATCCCCTTCCAGAAGTACATCGTGGAATGTGATGCAGAGGTGGACAAGCCAACATACCTGACAATGGATACTGCCTACAACTTTGCACCCTTGATGGAAGATCCCCCATCAGATGAAGAGACGAACTCTGATGATTTGAGAAGGCAAAGTGTCCATGTTCTAGATCCCATGCAGTGGCCTTCAATGGAAGCCTTGAGATTAGATGAGTCTCAGATGCAGGCACTGAGTCTTGCACTCACCAAGGAGCTGGCTATTATCCAAGGACCTCCTGGGACTGGTGAGAAATATTTGCTTTAAGTTTTTGTCATTTAAATTCATTGAGTTCTCCTTGACTCCCCCATTTAGGGAAATTAACTTCAGAAAAAGCCAGCTGTACTGTCTCCATATCTTTAATCCCATGCCTGATTGATGCTTGAGTAGCCCAGTTAGCATGAGCTGTGGAGAAGAGCTTTAAGTATCCTGATACCCGTATCTGATCTGATCATTGCCAACTTAGTTGCAAGTAGACACCAACTGCACTATTGGCTCTGCTTGTGTACTGGGGTGAAAATATTTTCAACCATCTTTGATAACGTGATACCTCTTGCTGTGCAAGAGCCCTATTTGTCTTTATAGCGTGTTAGAACATTGTGAGTGATCAGCCGTGATCCTCTGGGTGAACAAAGCATTACAAAATTAACGGTAATTGTTTTGAATGGTGCCTGAACTCAACAAGCACCACTGCTTGAATTCCACTAGTGTGCAGATGTTTCCTGTGGAGCCAGATGTCATGTATGAAGCTGGTATTAGAGTGGGATGGGGAAAGCAGTGGCAGAGGAAACCCTGGGTTCAGGTCCGGCATATTAACCAAAGACAACATTCTTGCAGAGTATGGCCTTGCTCAACTACAGGCCAGATCATTTACATTTTGTAAACTAGTTACCTCTGGGGTCATCTCTCTTGGCACAGATGAGATTTGCAGCCTAGAAGGAAGTCTTGTATCTGTTTTTGATGATTGCTGTTTTTCAAGGCAGCCCTTAGGGGGTGGATTACCCTTTTCTGATTCTGAGCTTGTTTTGCAGGGAAGACTTATGTGGGTTTGAAGATTGTTCAGGCTCTCTTGACTAATAATCACGCGTGGCAAAGCACTGTCCAGAAGTCTCCCATCCTTATAGTTTGCTACACTAACCATGCACTGGATCAGTTCTTAGAAGGTAAGAGTACCTGGCAAGTATGATGGATAGAAATTACAGTGTAAGTCTTACTCTGCCCATTTTGTGGCGTGATGATCTGCCCTTTTGGCTTTTTCTAGTGACTCTAGCCCCGTTGATACACAGTAAGAAAACTTCACTCAGACCAATCCAGGGCAGCATTTGTAGACAAAGGGTGTTCTCCCTACCCCTTGTCCTACTGCAGAAAACAGAACTTGCCTCTTTAGTACTAACATTTCTTTTTCATTCCCAGGAATATACACATTCCAAAAACATGGGATGGTGCGTGTTGGGGGCAGAAGTAGCAGTGAGGTTCTGAAGCAATTCACCTTGAGGGAGCTGAGGAAGAAGTGTGGATTCCGATACAACTTGCCAATGCATCTCCGCAGAGCCTATGTGAACGTATGTGCAGAGTTCACTGGAGATGGTGGGACTGGGTTGCTTGTGCATTGGAGGAGCTAACTAAACTAAACTTCCTCCACGCCTGTTCTTTCACCTTGTCTCACACTGAAATCAGCCTCTTAATTCTTCCGTCCTTTTTCACTTTTATCAGTTTCTCATCCTGCAGTTTCTGAACTTTGCTTCTCTGAGTATGATGATGCCTCCCTTCTCTTTGTTATGAGTAGATAACCAATGAGATGAAGCAGGCTGAGCAGGAGCTCCATGAAGGAGCGAAGCTCTTGGAGTGCACAACATACGGAGTTCTGCATGAGCGCCACTTGGAATCATGCATTGCGCCCCAGCACTGGGACAGTCTGATGAATGGTCTGGTAAGAGGGGTCCCTTTCTTCTCAGTCAAGCTGATCCAGTGTATACTTACTACCCTTTCTGCTAATGAGTCTGAGGTTCCCCAAGCACAATTCTTTTTAGCTAAAAAAGGACTGAACAGCAAGCTGTACAAGTGACAATAGTCTAGACCAGGCGGGGCAGGCAGGGGCTTTAAATTTTATTTCTTTAAACTGCAGAGATTCTAAGTAATCTTTATCAGCATAAAAGTACAAGTGCACAAATGAAAGCCTCCTAAATGGAAGGGGAGGAGGGATGCTCTTTCTGAAGATCTGAGGCTGCTCAGACTTTCTGTCTCTGGAGGTCTCTCAGGGGATTTGTCCTAGTTATCTGCTGCTGCAAGGTGCTGCTTTGGCATCATCTGAAGACTCTGAAGTGCAATAGGCCTGGCTGATTTGACTTTCCTTATATTAGGATGATGATGAGTTTTACTACAGTGCTTCACAACACTCGATGATTCTGGAGTGGCTGGGCCTTGGTGTAACTGTCTTCACCCAGAGTGCTGCAGAGAATATAGGGGCTGAGAATCCAGGTAAAAAAACCCAACCCAACCAACCAGACATTTCCCCCCCACTCCCAGTCCTCTACACGTGTGTTTGCCTAAGCAGTACATATCTGCCAGAAAAGAGACACCGCTACTTAACAGACACTGAAAGATGCAGGGTACTGCAAGGTAGTGGAAAGAAGATTAATACTAATTTCCATGTAGCGATCTGATTGCTGCACTGTGATTCTGCTAGAGTGGCTGTGGCTTACTGCATGTGACTGGTGACTCTCACAGGTGGTCAGCAGGAGGGAGAGGAGGAGTGGGAAGGTGAAGCAGAAGAGGAGCTTTTGGAGATCCCAGAGGAGGCTGACCTGATTCAAGCTGACAGAGTGATTGAGGATGAAGAGGCAGCAAAGCCTCAGGGAAGGAAGGAGGAAGAGCACAGAGCTGTTGATGCACTAGCCAGCATGATATTGGCTATGAAGCTGGAGAATGAGGAACAAACAGCCCAACCACAACAGAATACTACGCAGTGGGAGGTAATTTTGTGCACTAGCATGCTCTGGCTCTGCTCGACTGTGTGAAGAGTAACACGGGGATGCTAATAAAGAAGAATCTTTGTGCTGTAACTGGTTATTGGGGAGTGCTTTTTTCTGCAGGTAACTTCTGGCCAGAGGAAGAGAATGAAACACAAGATGAAGGTTGAGCTCCGTAAAGTGAGCGCAATGACAGAGTTAGAGGCCAAGGCTATTCAGAATGTGTGGCAGCTTGACCTGAGCTCCCGCTGGAGGCTTTACAGGTGACAAAGCTATTTTGCAGGGTCTCTCAGGCAAATGTTTCCTCTGACTATTCCAGTTTGCAAACTCACTCTGTCAAGCCGTGGTGTTTCTGTCTGTATCGATTCAGCTCCTTAGTGGAACATGCTTGGTCTGCTTCCCTGTATTGTTTGGACAGTGCTGTCATCTCCACTGTGTGTGTTTGGGACTAAGTACGGATGCTAATAATCTCTTGCCCAAAAGACACAAAGGAAGTTTTGAAATGAATCCACTCAGAACTTGTGGCTCACTATCCTGTTCCCCTTGCTGTCTGTGATAATGGCACTTTCTTCTTAGGCTTTGGCTGCAGACCTACCAGGGCTTTATTCGACAGAGGATTCTGCAGCATGAACGGCAGTATCAGGCGGCAGCAGAAAGACTGACAGAACTGAGGCTGCAGGAAGATCTCTGCATTCTCAAGGAGGCCCAAGTTGTGGGGATGACAACTACAGGTGCACAAAAGCTGGGAAGCAAACCAGTATTGCACTGCATCTAGTGCTGGTTAAAGGACCTTGTTGCCAAAAGATTGGTATCATGTGCTGCTTGACAGCCTGGGTCAGGTTTTATGTTAGTCTGCAGCCTTCTTAATCTCTGACCCCATTTGGAAATGTGGCTATTGTGCGAGTTGTCAAATAACTGTGTGAGCAGTTTCTGTGCATTCTTGCACTCCCTCCATCCTGAGCCGCATTCTTCTAATAAACTTGCTGCACTTCTTGTGCCCGAGTAGAGCACAGCTAATATCTGCACTGCTATCCCCACATCACCTTCTGGTGATGGTAGTGTAAAGGTCACCGTAATATGACCCTTTGGAGAGACAGGTTTATTTATGTGTGTTGATCAATATATTGAGTAGGTATCTTACGTCTGAAGAGAGTGTTGGGAAAGGGCCAAGGCAGGCACAAGATTCTAATCCCCACCTGCCTGCCTTAATAACTCTTCGTGCAGAAGCCATTCTTGGTATGGTGCTGTTTTAAAGTTCAAAAAGCTGTCTTGAAATGGGGAATCTTGGGAACAACCTCAGTCTCTTCTGGTACATGGCCTGCTCCCCTCCCTGGAAACTCTTGTCATACTGCCTGCGCGTAATCATTCTGCTAAGGTTTATCTTCTCTCCTTGCTCAGGTGCTGCCAAATACCGTCAGATCTTGCAAAAAGTAGAGCCGCGAATTGTCATTGTAGAAGAGGCAGCAGAGGTCCTTGAGGCTCACACCATTACTACTCTGAGTAAAGCTTGCCAGCATCTCATCCTCATTGGAGATCACCAGCAGGTAACATCCGTGACTAATGCCTCTAACTGTTGTGCAGATGAACTAGAACCTTTTGCCCAAACACCATATGTGAAACAGGGGCCAAGACTTACTGCTCCCCAGCTTCTACAGATAGCACAGTTCCTGTCTCCTGTAATTTTGGAGCAGAGCTCCTGTGGGACTTGTCTTTCAGTTTGATACAATTTTACATGTACTTGTATCCACTTCAGTTGTGACTGTATTTAACTTTCATAATTAACTTCTGCAAGAATCCAGTCTCTGGCCTTTCTATGGGGGACCAGCGGCAGAAAAAGACAAGTGAAAAAATCTTACTAACACACAGGAAAAGTGCTAAAACATGGACTTCCTATCCCTTCTCTTTCAGCTGCAGCCTAGTACAAACGTTTATGACCTGGCCAAGAACTTCAATCTGGAAGTCTCTCTCTTTGAACGGCTGGTGAAAGTTGATTTCCCCTTTGTCCGTCTGAAATACCAAGTGAGGAAGAGCTATAAAAAAATTCCATTGCATTTGCATTTAGGTCGTTTTAAGTTTGTAGTACACTTAAGTTTGCATTTCTACTCTCAGAGCAGCCTAAAAGAAAAGAATGTGCTATTAAAGAATGGTAAGAGCTGTCAAGCTGCCACAGTGTACCAGTATATTTCCAATTATTCAGTGATGTTGTCCACAGCACTGTGGTTCCCACATGTTTTAGTGCAATGAACATGGCTTATTGCGGCATCTGAAACTTCCAGAACTCTGGAGACTGACAGCACAAGTCTTCTCAGGCTGCTTCCTGCTAAATTGCTTTAATCGTCTATCTTGGTGCCTGGAGAAGTTAATTCTACTTCCGGCAGACCTGTATTCAAACTACCTTATGTAGTGGTAAGGGTCAGGTGCTGGCCTTTGTTATCTAGAACAGTGTTCTTAAATTTGCACTGAGACCAGTGTTATTACAACAACCTTCCCAAATTATTTTCTTGAAGATACTCTGCTACTACTCCCCCTGTAATTGCTGGTGGTGGCAGCGATGGGGCAGGGGAGGATGGGGAGTGGGAGGTGCTCCCTTCTTGACTCTTCCTGGGAAATCATACTTGTCTTGTATTCAGCCACAGTCTGTACAGTGGAACAACAGAATATTGACAAAGAAATATGGTGGTGCTTCCTCAAGACTGATACAGCTGCTTTGTGTTTCAGCACCGCATGCGTCCTGAAATTGCCCAGCTTCTTACTCCGCATATATACCAGGAGCTGGAGAACCATCCCTCTGTCCTGAAGTATGAGAACATAAAAGTGAGTTTTTGGCAATCTAAGCAATTGTTTTTGTCCCCTGTTACTGGCTAAAATGAATTTCTGTAAAATGTAGTGTTCAAGGATTTCAAATTCTTGATCGAGAATCAGGATCAAGTTCAGTTATTGAAATTCATACCTGAATCAAGGAAATGCGTGATATAGAATTAGGTAAGTAATTAGGTAAGTAATGCGAGTTCTTCTGGCATTAGCAATGGTGGACACTGGAAATGGATCCAGTACTGATGACTTTAAAAGAACAGTGAAACATGGACCAAAAGACCTGTAGGAGACTGAAAGCTATGAGGAAGCTTTAAATGAGAGACTTAAAGCATAATATGTGAAACTCCAATGTAAGATAGATGACTTGATTACTGGAATCCTCCTTCCTTGGGTCCTCTGGGCATTTGACCAATACACAACATCTGCAAACAAGATCTATTCAGCCTAAAAATATAAAGCATTCACTTATCAGCTAACACACTCAATAAACAGTAAGACACTTGGGGAGTCTCTGCTGTAGTTGGGCAGGTATCAGTCAGAAGAAGCATCAGCCTCTGCTTCTCCCTTAACGTTACTGAGTTTCCGTCTTAACACTGACTCCCTGTTTTCTGATTTGTATTTCCCCACCCTAATTAGGATTTCATATCTTTCCATGTTGGTGCTTTTCTTGCATCTTTGAACTATTAATAACCCTATCTCTGTCTGTAAATTTTACCTTTCTTACCTTGCATAGCCCCGTTCTGCAGACTTGCTCACAGCTCTCTGTCACAACTGAACTATTTCCCCAGAAGTCTGAGCCAAGGTTACAGTGCTGAGCTGTATCCGAGCTAGGCTTTGGATCTCTGAAACATGAGCGACTGAATACCCTGGGAGAAAGAGTTGAAGGTAGTTACAGAAAGAGGATCACAGTAGCTTAGCCTACGTAAACTTCTCTTCATGAAAAGACAGTACTTAGTTAAAAGCTCTTTAACTGCGTGAGGAAAGCATACTGAAAACTATAGCAGAATGCTGAAGCCAGATACAAAAATTGATAACTGAAGACAATTTAATTACTAGAATAACCTGTCTGGGAAAGTGGCAGGCCCTCTTTTGGCAGGCCCTCGAAATCCAGATCAAGTATATTTGTAGAAGATGCTTTAGTTAAAGTAAACAAAAAACCCCCAAAACCAAACAAAACTCAACCAATCAAAAAAATAACCAACAACAAAAAACCTAACCCAAACCACACAACCACTTAGGAGACCACAAAATTTTACCCCATTTCTCCTATGGGAAGCTGCTCTGGAGAATCTTATGGTTCCATCTGGCCTTAAAACCAACTCAAGATACCAAAAGGCATCAAAATTGAGTCTTCCCATCTAGTACAGTAACCAACATAGGTGAGCACTGAATTAAACTGTACAGCAGTGGGCACTATGCCACTATGGACACCTTGGAGAATGAGAGATCTGTGTTTGATCTACAAAAACTGTTCTTTGCTGATCAAAAGAGTCTCTGGGGTTTGGCACACGGCCCAAGAATTTCTTATGGGTAGAAGAATTCCAGTTAATAGGCAAAAAATAAAGGTCCCCAGTAACTCAAGGCAAATGGCATCTTTGAACAGGTAAGCAGACAACTCTGCGCCCCTTGAGCTGGTGAGTGACTACTGGAGTCCCTAGCCTTCCTGCTTTTCCTGGTGGAAAAGCAATTGTCCTTCCTCTCTGTTTTTACTGTAGTAACAGAGAAGGCATGTTTTTTTCCTAGGCGGTTTTAGGCAAGTGCTAAGCCCTGTGCACTGGTAACTTACTATCTTTCTCCCACATGGCCAAAACAAGACATTGTTCACACCATGAACATGAAATGGAACTATGATGCTTTAAGAAATGTTACTAGCACCTTATGTTCTCTTTTCTATAACCTGAAAAGATACAGTAGAAACAACTCTGAAAAGATAGGGAATAAAACCATCCACAGAACTGATTTCATATTAGGATACTGAAATAATACTAATAAGCTGAAATGTGATTAATAAGCTTAAATTCCTATCTGATGAATATGCTATGGAAATCTAAGAGGAAATCACCTAATGTAGTCTTCTGCTTAAGAGTCTTCCTGTCAGTGGGTAACTGGGAACATGGAAACAGGTTGCAGTGAAGGAAGCTAGAATTCTGACATTCCTTTCTTTTGTTTCAGGGTGTCTTATCTAACCTCTACTTTGTGGAACATGACTTTCCTGAGCAAGAGATCCAGGAAGGGAAAAGCCACCAGAACCCACACGAGGCCCAGTTTGTAGTGGAACTGTGCAAATACTTCTTGTGTCAGGATTATCTACCTTCTCAGATCACCATTCTCACTACTTATACTGGACAGCTTTTCTGTCTGCGTAAGCTCATGCCAGCCAAGACCTTTACAGGTGTGAAGGTTCACGTAGTAGATAAGTACCAGGGGGAGGAGAATGATATTATTCTGCTGTCACTTGTGCGGAGCAACAAGGAGGAGAGAACTGGGTTCCTGCAGATCTCTAATCGGATCTGTGTAGCATTATCCAGAGCTAAGAAAGGGCTGTACTGTATTGGAAATATGAAAATGCTTGGCAAGGTTCCTCTCTGGAGCAAGATTATTCACACCCTTCGGGAGAAAGGTCACATTGGCCGCTCGCTGGTGCTTTGCTGTCAAAACCACCCTGAAACCAAGACCTTGGTATCTACAGCAGCAGACTTCAGCAAAGTCCCAGAAGGAGGCTGTAGTCGTCCCTGTGAATTTAGGCTGAGTTGCGGACACGTTTGCACAAGGGCATGTCACCCATATGACACTCAGCACAAGGAGTATCAGTGTCTGAAGCCTTGTCAAAAGGTGCTCTGTGCCGATGGGCACCGCTGTCCACGGTCGTGTTACGAGCCCTGTGGACCATGCATGGTAAGAGTAGAGAAAACTATTTCTAAGTGTGGCCACCTGCAGATGGTGCCGTGCTCTACTCCAGAGAGTGAGTTTCTTTGCCAAGAACCTTGTCAGAAAAAGCTGGACTGTGGACACATGTGCAACAAATTCTGTGGGCAGAAATGCACTCAGTGGTGTCCTGAACTGGTTACAGTCACGCTGAAATGTGGCCATGACCAGCAAGTTAAATGCTGGGTCACTGAGGAGATGAAACATGAGAAGCCTGTGGAATGTAAGACGAAGTGTTCTGTCACGCTGCAGTGTGGTCATGCATGCTCAGGTTCCTGTCATGCCTGCTTTGAAGGAAGATTTCATCAGCAATGTAGCAGCCCCTGCAAGCGCTTCTTGGTCTGCTCCCACAAGTGCCAGCAGCCTTGTACTGCAGAATGCCCTCCCTGCCAGCGGGAATGTGAGAACCACTGTATCCACAGTAGGTGTAAAAAGAAATGTGGAGAGAGCTGTTTTCCATGTGCTGAGCCATGCGAGTGGCAGTGCCAGCACTACCAGTGTACCAATCTTTGCTCTGAACCATGCAATAGGCCTCGCTGCAATGTACCATGTGCTAAGCTGCTCAGATGTGGTCACCCTTGTATTGGATTGTGCGGAGAGCCCTGCCCAAAGAAGTGCCTTGTTTGTGACCATGAGGAACTCACCCAGATCTTTTTTGGCTTTGAGGAAGACCCAGATGTTCGATTTGTGCAGCTTGAAGACTGTGGCCATGTCTTTGAGTCCCAAGGCCTTGACCATTATATGGATGAAGATGATGGTGTCATCAAGCTGAAGGTGTGCCCTATCTGTCAGACACCTATCAGAAAGAATTTGAGATATGGCACCATTGTGAAACGGCGGCTGGAGGAGATAGAAAAGGTGAAAGAGAAAATACAAGGCCCAGCCCAGGAAATTGAATCTAACAGACGAAGGCTGCAGGTGGCACTGACAGGGAGTGCTGTTCTGCAGAAGAATCTACCCCTTAAGTACCTCATGATAGAAGATAAACTTAAAGCTTCTGATCTCTCCACAAAGAGTATTGGACTAATTGAGAACCAGCTTAACTTATACAACCGTGTAGCGGACCTAACCAACTCTATGAGCAAAATCAATGCGAATGAGAGAAAAGGGCTTAGAAAGCGGCTGGATGAAGTCCAGGAGTGGCTGGATAAGCCACGTCTCAGTTTCACAGGCCAGGAGCTTTCTGACCTGCAGGCCGAGCTCCAGAGACTGACCTATCTAGTGAGCCTCTTGGCAAGGTGCGAGGGGGCAAGGGGGATGATCACCCCAACACTTGCAGGAGAGATCGCTGGCGTGCGCCAGATCCTGGAAGGTACGAAGAAGTTCACGGAGCAGGATGAGGCTGCAGTGAAGGCTGAGCTGGAGAGGATCTGTGCCGCCCTGCCTCTGTCGGGGCTGGGCATCTCCAAAGCCGAACGGCTGCAGATTGTCAGCGCCGTGGGCTGTCCCCGCGGCCACTGGTTCAAGTGCAAAAACGGGCACATCTACGTGATCGGGGAGTGTGGGGGGGCGATGGAAAGGAGCCGGTGCCCCGAGTGCCATGAGGTGATCGGGGGCACCAACCACGCGCTGGACAGCACCAACAGCCTGGCCCCCGAGATGGACGGGGCCACCCACCCCGCCTGGTCCGAGACCGCCAACAACCTCCTCAACTTCGAGGAGCTCCGCCGGCTGCAGTAGCGGGCCCTTTCCCTACCCCTCTATCTAATAAAGTTTATCGCGGCGCCATCGTGGGTCTCGCCTGTCAGTCAGGGCGGGGCAGTTCCGCTTCCGCCGTTTCCCGGAAGCGGATGTGAGGCGGGTGCCGGTGAGGGAGCGGTGGGCGCCGGCCGCCGCCATGGAGGCGCGGGAGCCNCCGGGCGGAGGGAGGCAGGGGTATGCCGTGCCAGTGCCTGGCAGGGCTCCGGTTTGCAAGCGGGATCCTCGGCGAGTCTCCAGCCCCTTGCCAGGGTGTTGGGGTTGGCAGAGCAGCCGCCGTTATCGAACAGTCGTCACGACTCGGTTTTTTTAAAGCCTTTGGTCCCTGTCGAAGCCTCACGGCACGTCCTGGTGAAGGTGTCACAGACCAGAGCACGAAGTGTAGTGGATATCAATGCCAACTAGGAAAAAAGCAGATGTAGGACACACGCAACGTGCATGGCATAAATAGACCATGGCATTTTTTGTCTTCTGTAGTGGGATTTAGTTTTATGCCTTCATATTGCTTGGAAGGAAGAAACGGTAACCAAGCATCAGAGTGGCATCAGAGATGTTGCTCATCCAGCTGCTCTGTTCTCTTCTCTTTTTCCCAAGTTACTTTCTATCCTTTTACTCCCATTGAATCCTTTCTAGGTCAGACATTCAAAGTAACGTCACAGGAAGCTACAAAGCTGAGTCTGGCTTTCTCAGGGCCTCCACTGACTTCTGCAGAGGTGAGTGAAACCCCCCCCAGACTGTGAAATTGCAGTGTGAGACAAGTTTCAGATATCTCCTGATTTACTTGCCTAAAACAAAGTCATTTTGTTCAGCGCAAACGAGGGATGTTGGTATGGGCTATGTATTCTAGAGTGTGTTAATCCAATTCAGGAATTGCCCAGAGAACTAATTTCTGTAAATTAGGGAGGCATGCCAAGTGGAAGTATTCTTACATTCTTTTCTTTAACATCTACAGCTGATAAGAGACAGCATATTGGACAATACAGACAGATCTAACAAAGAATATGCAATATTTGTGCTGTTAATTGAGAGAATTTTATCACACCTGTGTTTGGAGAAGAAAAAAAAGACCTCCAGTTCAGAATAATGATCTAAGCTACTACTTCCTCTCTGATGCATGACCACCACACCAGGGCGTGTTTTGTTATCAAATCATGAGGTGGCTTATCATGTATACAGCTTGCTTACTGTATCTTCCTGTTGTGCTGTATTTGTTTCCCAAGCAAGATGGCTGTTACTGTGCTTCCCTCTTATCAAAGCAATCTGAGTGTAAGTGATTGCTTGTGAGACTTTCTAAATGCAGTGCAGCCACGCACTACTCACGATTAATGCTTTTGCCTATCCGTTTTTAGGATTGCCGGAAACTGAGTGAGGATGTCCAAAGTGCCATTCTTGCAGTTGCCACAGTGTACTACTGGCTCCCCAAGGGCCAAGGTGAGACAGTGATAGCAGGGCAGTCACCACTACATAGGGTGGTGGGTCCTTCACCTCTGTATGAAGAAACCCAGGATTTCAGAGCCTGATACGAGATCTGGTATCTGCAGGAAAGTTATCATGAGCTGGTAGTCCCATTATCAGCTGTTCTGCAGAATTTGCAACATGTTTATGAATGAACCACTTCTGTGTCTACTCCTGTAGATTTCCATCTGCGAAAGAGTGATAACATAGGCAGTTGTATCATTGATTGGACATTAGTATTTATAAAGTATTGAGATTCTTGTCCAAAGTCCTTTTGGAAGTGGGAAACACATTAAACATGTTGCTTCCTTAAAAATATCTTCCTTAAAAAAAGTATCTGTGCAAACAGAGCAGTCTGTGTGTTCATCTTTGGCAGTTGCTTCCTGTTGGTGCTTTGTGTCAACTTCCTTGCTTTTTCTCAATCTCAACCAGGTACTACTCTTCGGAAGATGGTACGAGATGCTACCACTGAAGTAGTGGAAGGAATGATCCAACTCACAGAAACAATTCTCAGTGCTCCATTGGAGAGGTAGTAATTTTTCAGAAAAAAGGGAAAAAAAAGTTAAAATTATATTTGTTAGGAAGCAGCATGTGCAGGCTGCTTCCTAAGGGAAGCGGGGAGGCAGAAGCAGAGCATCATTGTGAGGCAGGAAGAAGCAGTGGCCTCATCAGCAAAGGTCCTGTCCCCCAGTGCCTGAGTGAGCAGAGCAGTGCTGGTGAGGGTAATGAGGTTCAGCTGAGAGTCCAGATCATCGGATGAGCCCATAGCGATGAGATCAAGCTGGAAACACAGCCCAGCAAGTCAGGGTTGAGTCCAGAGAGGGTAACCAGCACCAGACACCATCCACTGATCCCCCAGCATGACCATTACGATGAGTCGAGTCTGAGGTCAAGGCTGGAAGGTCAAATCAGCGTGCGTGGATCCACGTCAGAGTCAAGAGGGTATGAGACTGGGTGCAGACATAACTGCTACACATCTGCGATGTAGCACAAACCAGGCCCAGTGAAACAGCCTTCGGGTAAAAGCACCTTGTAGGGTAAGGAGGGGCTGGCCCTCACTTCTGTCTTTCTTCACAATGCCTCCTATCAGCAGAGGAGCTGACCTTGTATTTAAGCCAACTAAACTCTTCAACTGGGCCATCTAAACTCTTAGGAGGGTGAAATACACTCAAGGCCCTGACAGTACCCTCTTGTGACTTGAGTCGGGTACGTTTGCCTACGTGGAGAACAGATTTTCATCCTGTCTGTGGCAAGGAAAGATGCTGGGAACAGGATTCCCATGAGGATGCTGGATAGCATTTGCACTGTTTGGCAGTTTTTGCCCTTGGAGTGGACTGTTATACACAAGGATTGCACAACTTTATAAAGGTAGTTATTGGACCGCTATGGACCGCTTCCTCTCGTTATGGATTATATGCTACTGCCCTCAGGCAGAGGTCAGCAAGCTCTGATACAGACTTCTGATTGGCATGGATTCTAAAAGATAAATAATATGCCTAAGCACCTTGAGAGGCTTCTGTAAGAGGCTCCCACTTCTTGTTCCAACAGATAATTAAACTCAGTAGGAGCCAGCACTTTTTGTTTTACACAGACATGAGATACTAGTGACAAGTTGGTTGGTGACATCTTTCCAGCAGAGCTTCTACTAGCACGCATCATCTTTGGTGTCTGTCGGAGTGCTGTTATTGAGTCTAACTTTGGGTGGCTTTGTTTTTTTTCAGCTTGTCTCAGGAACAGCTTATATCAACTGGTGGCGTGTGGGAGGCATGCGAGCAAGTGTCTAGCTTGCCACGAGGTAGGCATTGTATTGTAGAACAACAAGACGAAGACGTGTTGTCTTGAGATGTCAGTTACCTTTGCAAGGGCATTCTATCTTGTACAGTGAAGGTTCGCTCATTCTGCAGAACCCAACTGTTCCTAAAATGTATAAGCATGGAAACCAGGCCGGACTCTGCATGGCAACAATGCAGCTCTGAGCTCTGCAAAAAGTTCAATCCTATAATCTCAAGATCTAATCATCGCAAACCTAGATGAACATTGTTGCAAGCTGATTTGAATCAGTGAAGTGACACGGGTTTTGTCCTTTTGCTTTTGCAGATAATCAGGCAGCAGTTGCGTCAGCTCTGGCTGCGTGTCTAGGTGTGGTCAAGGATGCTCTGGAGGAGATGGAACATGTAAGGAAGCCCCTAAGCCTTTGAGGAGCCTGCAGTGATGGTTCAATGATGGAACATGGGTTGTGTTATATACAGGCTTTGATTGAAATTTTTTCTGATATGAGCTAGATTATTATATTGTGCCTGGATCATAACGAGTTTTTAACCTCAAGCTTGGTTTACTTTATATATGGTTTCTATAAAGCCATGTCCTGAATTGGGTGGGGGGCCGGCAGGGGTGCGGTTTATGTTGATGTAATGGCACTATTTGCCAGGTTCTTGCTATTTGCTCTGTTGAATTGGAGTGGGGGATTAGTTTTTCTTAACCCAGTCCTGCTTGAGCTAACAGAACCTGGCAACTGAGATGATGGTTGGTGAGAGATTTCTCCATAAATTATATGTATGATTCCTAGATTGTGGTTTCCCTTTTCTCCTGGGTATTGCTGGAATTGATGTCAGGCTCTGAGCTTTCAGTGCATCTGTGTTCACAGGCTCTGGTGGAAGGGCAAGACCCCTACAGTGACATCATGGAAGATGAAGAGCTGGGCTTTCGGGGCAACAGAGATACATATTGGTCAGAAGCTGACCGGAAGCTGCTTAGCTCCTGCATGGGATTAATGAAGGCTTCTAAGGCTTGCCTGAAGAAGGTCTTGGGTGTAGTGAAGGTTTATGGCAAAGTTGATTCTCCAGAGCAGATCGCTCAGCTGGATGATCTTGCAGACATTGCTAATGAGATCAGTCCAAGGTAAGCAGGTCTCTCCCCATGCCGCTTTCTGCTCCAGAGCAGTCCTTGTCTTTCTTGAGGTCTAGAGAATGGATTAGGAAAACCTTTATGGTATAGAAGCTGTGAGCAGGTGGTGGAAGCAGGTGTGGTGGGAAAACTATTATGGCATAGGCTGTTGAGAGTTGTGCAAGTTAGGAGAGGAACCTATGTTGCAGCTTGGGGTGGAGCTGTGGCCATGTCTCACACTAAGGTGTGAGTGGCACACGGATGTCTGAGAAGGCAGTGAGAAGCATCCCATGGGTATGACTGACTTTGTCTCCTTGTCACACATTGCGGTTCCTGACTTACATTCAGGGTGAGTGTATGCTTTGACCAGGATCCATGAGTTGTGCTATCATGACCTTTCTTTCATTGCTTCCCTCTCTTCTCTTCAAGTGTTGACGAGCTGGCACTGAGCATGTATCCACCTGTGAACGAGTTGGCTGTGCGACTCAATGTAAGTATGCGCAGCCTGCATGTGGGTCTACTCACTTGGCTGTAGAGAAGGGGAGGAAATTGAATTGTAGGTATTATGTTACTGTCAGGGAGAGGTAGGTGTTAGTGATTGTCTCAGTAACAGGTTCTTAAGGATGAAGAGTCCCCCTTTGCTTCTTCCACACTTAACATTCAGATGGAAATGCGTTTGTTGTCTTTACTTCCTCAGGGAAGAGCATGGCCACTTGAGCTTTGGCTCTGAACTGTAATCCATAGAGACATCCAATGACAGTACCTCAGTAAAGTGAGTTCTAAGGCTGTGGCATCTCTACTTTATTCCTTAGGTAATGTAGACTTGCTCAAATGAAATTATCTAAATTAAAAATACAAATTAAAAATTCTCACAGTGAGTGTGGTTAAGCACTGAAACAAGCTGCTCAGAGAAGCAGTGGAATCTCCATCTTCGTCAATACTCAAAACTCATCAAGGCTCTGAGCAACCTGACTGAACTTTGAGGTAGGCCTTGCTTTGAGCAGGAGGTTGTACTAGATGAATTCCAAGGGTCCCTTCCATCATAAATTAAGTATGTGTCTTCTCATATCTGAGGGGTTTTTAATACTTAATTCTGGTTTCATGCCTTTGGCCAGTGGCTTGATTTTTCGGGAGTAAAAAAAGAAAGTATTGCTTAATATCAAATTGCATTACAGTCTGTCATTTATGCTTCATGCCTTAATATCAGTTACCAATTTCTAATAGTCTTGTCTTTTTAAAGAAAAAAAACATTTTAATGTATGCTTTAAAAAATAGCCTGTCTTTATTTTCGTCTGTCCCAGCCAGCGGTAGGCTCGGAGACACTCCGAGCATGGCAGTGATAGATAGTGTCTGCATCAGGATCTGTGGCAGTTTTACTCATTCTTGGCTGTGTTGGGCATTCCTGCACCCCTCTTTCTTTTTCAGTACTGCTGAGCACCCTTCTTGGCTCAGCAGTATGTTTGGCTCACTTTATTTCCCTTTTGTTTCTTTCTAGGCTGCTAAGTTGGCCTCGGTATTAAAGAAAGTCTTAGAGATTACAAAGTGAGTATGAGTTACGGCTTTATAAGTGTGTGTTCCCTGCTATGAAGGTTGATATCTTTCTGCCTCCTGTCAAAGATGAATCATTTCTAGACAGTAAATGCTGGCATTTTGGAATAATTACGATGTTAACCAGTCACAAAGGGATGGGAGTAAGAAAAGGACGGTAGGGGTGAAAGTGGTTCCCACTGAAGACAGACACATACGCATTAAGGTTTGGGACTAGAGACATGGATGTGGGTTCTTCCTTGCTCAAAGCACTCTGGGACTGTAGCAGTCCTGTCTTAATGCTGTGGTAATTCAGCACTTCACAATACCCATGTGTTGTCTGGATACATAGGTATAAGACACCCAGGAGGGTTTCCTAATGAATTTCCTCCACTTTTGCAGGACAAGCCATGTATGTCCACCATCAGAGGAAGGCTGGGTGCAGTTTCTAACTGATGCAGTAGATCACAACATGAACAAAATCAAGAACTTCACACAGGGTCAACTTTAGCTCTTCCATCTCCACATGTGTTGCTGCCACTGGCTCTGGCAAATGCTTTTCCAGGGAATCTCGCTGTTCTCCAGCTACTGAGATAATGATGAGAACAATGCTTTTAGGAGAGAACTTTACTGCCACTTGGTAGAACTTTGCCAGGAAGTTGCTCTTTGCTATTGCAGAAGGTGTCATTTTGCTTGGATTCCTAGGATGATGCAGTGCTGCATATTAATGCTGTGAATGTGCCCCATTCTTCAGACATTACAACTGCTATGGGGTTCAAAGAACAATAAAATATTCCTAGATTTGCATGAGTGGCTTTATCTGTTTTCAGGTGGCAGAGGAGATATACAGAAGGAAAGGGTCTTGCTTCTTTTGCAAGCAGCCCAATGAACCATTAAAAAATATGCAGCACTGCTGCTATTTCCTGTCTAACCTTAGAGAAGGGTGAACTGTCTTCCTCTTTTCTATTTCCTCAGAAAGTAGTAGAAAATATTATTTGCTACTTTACCAAATTGAAGGATCTGTATAAGAGTTTATCTCTAGAGAAATGCTACATCTGTCATCACTTAAGTTCTAGGATATCCTTTTTTGCCATGGGTAGGGAAAAGTGATTAAGCAGGGGTGGGTTCAGCACACATGCGTGGTGAGAAATGCAACATCTGCTCGAGCATTTAGCCCATCTTTGTCACAGTAAGGCTCAACTTATAAAACTGGAGAGGGCATAGTGACAGATGGGAGAGAGCTGAGTTTGTACAAATAATCAAAGTCAGACATGGTTTTAAATATAACTTTAATTAAACTGTTAACATCTATGCTTGCCTAAGATCAGGGTGCACAGATCATGACCACTCTTGTAAGCAGGACAGCAGGACCTGTTCTAAGTTGGTCATCAGGCAGCTGCAACGTCTATAGTTTTGTAGCTCTTCAGGTTCTGGAGTTGAAGGCAGGTAAGACGTGCAGTGAGTCTTCGGGGCCCTGCTTGGATGGGAGTAAGTGGGATTTGCAGCTCTTGACTGTTCTCAGGTTGCACAGAACCCAACCTGAAAGGCAAGAAGGGATTATACAGGAAGCGCGCCTCTTTATATTTCTAGTTCCCAGGGATCAGGAGATGCATTTGCCGGACAGGAGTATGGTGCCAAAAAAAGGAAAGAAAAAAAAAAATAGAGAAGGCTAGCAGTAACTTAAACTAACACAATAGAACTGTGATGTGACAGTAGTTTGGGAGGGAGATATGACTGGAGGGTTGAACTCCCCATGGAGGCGTCTAAGGTTACTTTATCCTAATGCAGCTCCTTGAGAGAAACGTGGAGTTTTTTCATGTGAAGGGGAGCATGCCTATTTGCATGACTCTTGGCTAAGTCAGGTTTGCCTGGTTCTTCGATACTTAAAATTGTACCCACGGACTGTCTTTATTGCTGAGAGTGGGTAATGGGTGCAAAGATGTCACAAACGGTATAGTTTTACCCCACTTAACGGATGTTCAAGTGGCTAGCTAAAAAGCAATTGATTTCACAACAGCAAATAATTTCTAAATTTCATTGCTCATTTCAGTGACCTGTTGTCTTAGTTAATGTGTATTTCTGCCAAAGTCTTATGGTACTTCTCACTACCCTTTTTGTTGGCAGGGGGCTTTCCTTCTGCTGTCTAGGCCTCTGGGGTTGAAGCTTTCACAAATGTCATACTGGCTTCAACTTACGTATTACACATCTGTTGAAAGTTCTGTTATCTGGCTTTTTTTCTTTTCAGTGTGAAAATTTGTATTATCTGTAAATAAAGGATGGGATGCCTGGGGCTTTCAAGCTGTAGCAGTGTCTTCCTGCCATGTTTTGCCTGCTTATTTTTGGGGAGAGCCCTTCCTGTGCAAGAGTTTCTCTGGCTTGTATTGTGTCTCTTTTTCCATTTACCGTTCTTAGATCAATCCGTTTGCAATTACCTGTACTTCCTTTGTCTGTAAATGAGCCCTCGTCCTGCAACCACTACCACACACTTCTCCAAGGGTTCGAAGAGAGGGTTCAGGAGGCTGATCTTCACTGTGCTTGGCTGATACTGTACCATGTTTTCTGGAAACTGTTGAAAGAAGGAAATGAGCTGAAACTAAGAGAAGGAAAAAGATTCTTGTATGATTAAAGGGAGATAAATGATTTTTTTTGTGCCAGAGGTCTCAGCCTGAGATGCCAGAAGAGGCAAAGTCCAGCTTACTTTCTTCTCAACTACAGTCTGCTGCTGTAGTTTCCTTCTTCAGCCTCTGATTTCCAGACTGGTGAGTGAGTTGGGAGTCATCGGGGCTTCCTTATGCTCACGCATAGACAAGGTAGAAGTGGGACTACTGTATACAACAGTGTGGCACAACTCGCCTCTCCCAAACTGATGTCTCCGTGCTTTGAAAGAAGACAGCACGAGGAGAGTCACTCAACCCAGCAGAATTTTTTTGCTGCTTGTGACTATGAGAGCTGTTTTCTCACTACTGCAGTAACAGAATGTTAGACCGGTCTAACCTCGATAGCGAGAGGGGGATCACAAATGCTGATCTCTTCCTGTGCGAAGTAGACGTAGAAGGAGTCCTCGTCCTTCAGCACGGCAGTCAGCCTGAGCAGATGGTTCTCTCCCAGCTCTTTTCTGTACTGTGAGTAAGGCACAAAGACCTGCAGGCTGTTAGCTGGAATACAGAGTAGTGAAACACAGATGACAATGCGGATGATAAATACAGTCTGGACTTAGCCTGCGTGGCACCTTACGAGTGTGTAGTGCCCAATTTTGTACTAAAAGCTGCAGCATTTAAAAGCTTAAGTGATCCCAACTGGATCTGCAGATTCAAAATCTCCAAGGTGATGTTGCCAAAGTGTTTTATTTCAATCACCTCCACTCAACTATTCAGCCAACCTTTTGTAAACTTGTGGCTAAGCGCATTTTTCCTGAAGTGGGAGGACTAGATACACTCTTCTAGCCATGCACCCACTAGAGTTCTTACCTTCATTGCTTTTGAGGGTAAAATGAAACTCTTCCTTCCAAAGCTGGGTAATGGGCACACCATTATAATGTAGAGACTGGGCCCCAACTACCAGGTGAGTAGCCTTTTCTCCACCGCTGTGGTTAAACACGTCAATGGAAAGCGGAACATCTTGTCCCAGTGTCAGAGAACTCTTTGACTGGAGGTGGATGAAAAGGTTAACTGGCTCTTCAAAGGCAGTAGGAATGAAGCTAAACTGTGTTTCACTGCTGATGCTGGTTGTCTCAAGTTTCTGTATCTTTCTGTAGGCTTTGTCAAGTACTTCTTTTTCCTGAAGAGAACCTGCCACAAAAAAAGGAGCGCATATTTTAGTATTCTTTCCTGTTTACTAGTGTGAAGCAGCAAATGCAGAAGGATGGTGTTGAATTATCCTGGCAGCGCTGCAGATAACTGTTTCTAAGAGCATAGAGAGAGACCCCGTTGTGCTTCTGGGTGGAGCAGTTTGAGAATTCCAGTTGACAGGACATTCACTAGGTGTACCTGAAAGATTTGACTTGGGAAGATTTGTCATAGTTTTTAAAGCACCTTGGTGCTAATGTCTGCCAGAATAAGAGAGGCAGTTGCCTCTAACTATAGCTGTCGCTGGGCTCAGTACTGTGTCCTCTTGTGATGGACGGCAGCCAAGGAGACAACATGCCCTAGGCTAAGATAAGGTGGCAGGGTTGGGTCAGGGAAACAGCACTCAGTAATAGATTGTGAAGGGGGAGCTGCTTTTTGAGGGAGGGATTTAGGCAGCATCTGGGAGCACAACAGTCCTTTTCAGAAAGCTGGAGTCTGAAATGCATCTTTATATGTTACAGGGGTAACGGGAGGTGAATGTTCAGAGTATACAGGTAACAGAAATCAGGAAAGAAGGTTTTCCAGACAGGGAAGTACCTGGTGAAGAAAGGCCTGGCCTTCTAGAGAGCTGGTTAATGTAATTGAGCAGGATGAAATTTGGGGCACGGCCTGTGCTTTGATTCTGTAGGCAGCAAGAGTAAGGTGTTCCCGTGCCATTCAAGAATAGGAGGTAGGGAGAAGCGGGTGACCCGGATGCTCTGGGATGGCTCTGCTCTCTAGTCCTTTGCTCTTTGCGTGTAACACTGGCAGGGAATGTGCTCAGCCACTTGCCTACCCCGTACCTTCAGGATGCTTGTAGTTGTGTGTGATATCCTCACAGCGCTCACTGCCCACGCTCTTGGTGCTGATGTTGTTGCCAGTGTACTTTGTGCCACCAAAAGCTGGCTTGAGGGTGTCATCTGTTTTTTGTATCCAGACCTGGCACTTGGCATTGATGGCAGCAAAGAAGTAGCAGACATCATAATCAACATCTGTGTCCCCTTCCTTGATGGCTTTAACAGGGGCTGGCCCACAGAAGGATGCACCTGAAGAGAAAATGTGGCCCAGTTAAGATTCAGATGCTTTACCAACTAGACCCGTGCCTAGTTTAGATCTATACTGGGAGTGGTGAAGTATCTAGTTTAGCAGGACGTTATGGAGCGGTACTGTGATAGAGCTTTTAAGGCTACACAAGCTGCACAAACTAAACCGATGAATGATGATTTAGTGCTTGAAGTCAACAGGTGGAGTCCCTGTCCTTTTGCCTCCTTCCATTGGAAGTTGGGGAAGGGAGGAATATTGAACTGCTTTATTTGCTCCCTGCTCCACTCACCCCAAGCCGGTCTTTGATATCTTACCTTTGCTTTTTTCCTGGCAGGTGGCATCCAGTGCCTGCCACCCATTGTACCCCGGTGGCAAGTCTGCTCGAGCCATCCAGCATTCGTTCCAAACGTGGAAGGTCCTGCAAGAGACAACATCACTGCTTATACCAAGGGACTGAGCCCTGAGGTACAGTAAAGTTTTAGCCAAACCACAACCAATTAATGCTCCTTTGAAGGAGCTCAGTGCATGTTGAGGAGAGCAGAGACCATGGCTTTTGACACAAGTGGAGTTTCTCCAGCTGGACTGGGCTATCATTCTTCCTTTGTGGGCCCTAGTAATACAGCACTCTTCAGTTTGGGTTGTGACGATGTCTCAATAACAGGTCATGTAGACAGGATCTCAGCTGAGGTGTCTCCCCTCCACCTCCCTGCAGCTGTTCATCTCTTTCTTTTCCCCCTTCTATCACTTCCTAGATTCAGGTATTGGCTCAAATTCGTGCTTGGGCCCTGTCACATTTTCTTACCAGACACGGGCACTCTTGTCTTGTGTAAGCAGTGTCCCATCTTCATCATAATACTCATCCACACTCAGGTTGCTGTTAGTGTTGTGAGCCCACGTAAAGCCTGTGACCACCCTGGTAGGAATTCCCAGGCACCTCAGAACTGCGCAGAAGAAAGAGCTGTGAATCAGTTGTGCATCCTGCCCTAAGGGTGCCTCTGCTGGTAACTGTAGAGCCTTTTTTGGTGCTAGGTCTATTAGGAATGGCACCAGGCCTGCTGTTTGGACTTTGCAAGAGGCATTGCCCCCTCAGGAAATAAGGTGCGTTAAGTGAATGGTGTGTACTGACACTCTTTTATCTCAAAGCTAGCAATGTTGAATGTTGATGAGGAAACTCTGAGCATCTCACCTCAACTAAAGATTAAAGGTTATGTTACTGGGGTCTCTGTTAATCCAGGAATTTAGGGATATGCTAGAGGTTCTGCAGACCAAATAAGGCTTTGCTCAACACAAAAGTCTTTGGCCACCGCTGTACCTGAGCACATGACTGCAGCAAACACCCAGCACTGCCCGTAGTGGACAGGCTTGAAGTGCGATGCAACCCACTGCTGGAGGATGGGGCTGCTTCCCAGCCACTTGGAAGGGGGTGTCCCATTAGCGTATTGCCCGGTCCCGTATTCTGTCAGGATTCCTCTAAACTCATCGCAGTTCAGCTGCAGGGAAGGAGGAGAGAAAGATGGATTAAGGAATTGCCTCTCTTTGGTAGGTACTCCTCATCCTGTTTGATGAAGCTACTCCCAAGGCAGATGAAACCAAAAGGATTTTTTGTGCAAAGCGTGAAGGTCACAGCTGAGCAGGACAGGTACAACAGTCTTCCCTGAGATTTATTCCGTAAGTGTACTGTCGCTGCTAAGAAACTCCTGCAGCACTACTTGTCTGCTGCAGGAACATCAGGAAGGGCTGGAGATGGCAGGAGAAGCTGTTTGGAACAGCCCTGGGCAGGCTTCCTCTTTGGTTGCCGTAAACTGGGATTGAGAAGCTGCTGGCCTTCACTCTGCATTCAGGTTTCCCCTGCCAGGGTCAGGGCTGCTCTCTGCTCTCCTTACCATGGCAGCGACTGTGCGGCAGATGTAAATAGGGTTCTTGCGCCGGGTGTGATCCTTGTCTCGTTGATGGCGTTCGCCTACATCCAGCAGCATGAAGCAGATGTCAACAATATCCTCCTCCAACTGAAACAAGAACACATCATTTTAGGAGATTTGGCCTGAACATTTGTTCTCTGGAGTCCCTGCCAGGGTTTGTAACTGTGCAGGTGATTTCTCCCTTTCTTGTGTAAGTGGGCTGCGGAGGAGAGCTCCAGGCAGAGATTTGGAGGGCAAGCACAACATAGTAAAGGCAGACCTACAGCTTTATTGAAGCAAGGTGGGAAACCTATTAGCCTGATACTGCATCCCCTGATTGAGGGAAAACGATGCTTTTCTAGAGCACTCTCTAGGTTGGCACAGAGGTGCATTTATGATCTAGTGGCACTAAAGTGGAATAAAATCCCGTTCTAATCACTGTCTGTGTCAGGTGGCCTTGGGCAAATTGGAAGATCTACTTGTCCTCACTTTGCCTGTAAAATAGAGACAGTATTACTAAGCTCTGTTAAATGCTTTTATATCTGTTGATGAAAGGAAGGCACACAAAGCCCAGATAAAGATCGATGCATTTCTTCGTATATATTACATATACTGGGTTATAGGACTGCATGCACAGGTCTCTGTTCTCCTGCACAGTCTTAGACAAAGACAGTGAGTGTAGAGAACAAGTTCTTTCATCAGAGTCAGTATGGAAATGGATAATGTCCTGTACACACGGGAGATATGCACCCTTCCTCTGCTGGTGGCTGTAAGACAGAACAGACATATTGGACCTCTTGCTTACCTGACTGAAGTCCCAGGGTTGTGCTAGGACTGCATTTTCAGTCCCCCAGTAGATGATACCCTCTTGGTTTAAAATGTACTCCTGCCGCTGCGCCTCGTTAGCCAAGAACACCTCATCATCTAGATTAGAGGAAAAAAGCATCAGGAAGAAAGCATTCCTGGTCCCAGATGCACTTGCATCTCTGTCATATCAGCAGACTCCACTTCACTCCAGGGATTTCATCAGTCCCTGACATTCTGCCCTGGAAAAGTACCACAGATTCTGAATTGGACAGGAAAAAAATTCCTTGTCATCTCTGTTTCCTTATTCAAAAAGTTCCTCCAGACCTAGACCATTGCACTAGCTAGCTCTTTCTCTTTCCCGCCTGTTGTCTTCGCTATTCCTAAGAAAGATACATTGGCCTTAATCAGAACAGTTATAATCTTGACTCATCTTTAAGTCTTTATTATAGGAAACACTTTATCAAACCTTTTTCCCGTAGCAGGAGGACGGGGCTCTGGCAGTGGAGTATTCCAGGAAGGAGGCAGAAGTGCTGGGGCACTTCCAGCTTTTATTAGCCCCTGCCTCCTTGCTAAGGTGCTTTGAGGAGCAGGGCAGGAGTGATGGGGAGCACTAGGTGAGTCAATCGCCATGGAGGCAGAGTGCCAGAGCTCAAAAGCTGTGTTTGTGAAGTGACTGATCCCAGCCTTTCTGTTTCTGACCACATACCTTGGCACCAGGGATTAAAGAGAAGGGTGAAGTTGCCCAGGAGACGGTGAGACTTGGAGGCACGTAAAAGTAGAGTGTACTGGCCGATGGGAGCGTTGGCAGGCGTGTTCACAGAGATGGTCCAGAAGCATGGATCCTGTTCTTCCACTGCTGCGCTCCACTGCTTCTTGTCTCCCAGGCTGGAGATGGGAAATTCAGTCTGGGTTCCATCTGCTTTGGAAGAATGTGATCCTGCAGCCAAAGAGATCTGTTTGTGGCCATTCTAGACATACATCCTCACCCCGTGCAGGTTGCAGGGACCTTGTCTTTATCTGGCGGCATAGCTCTCTCTTCTTGTGAGTGAGTCTTAACTCTTTAGCAGCTTAATGCCTAGTGGATCTTCCTAAGGCTAGTACTGCGCTCAGGGCTCCGTGTTTGAAAGAGGGCTGTGTATTTCATAGATTTGTAGAAACCAGGAACAGACAGAATGGTGCAGACCTGCTGCTCCTGGGATTCAGTGTCTTGTAACAATGCTCAGATTACGGTAAAACAAGCTGGGGCTGAATGCTGCTGCCCTTCTCAGGGCACTCACGAGAAAACACTCTGTTACAGAAGACACCTGTAACAGGCTAGCTACGTTTGAACATTCCTAAACCAAAAGGATAGAGAAGAGATCCCATGAGTACTTTCAAATCACAGAGTAGTGAACCTGCCTGGGTTGTTGTGCTGCAGTGTCTCTTCTGGAAAGAGATGTAGTTTTGACCCTGCAGTCCCAGCAGCAGGAGACTCTACTCTGCCTTAGATGAACTGTTCACTGGCCTCACTTCTCAATGTGGGCACCTTGCTCCGGCTCTGGGAGATGGCTTTTGCCACCAGCTCTGTTCTTCAGATGGGTGGAGGACCGGAGGTATGGTAATGATGTTACCTGTCTGTACTATGAGGGAGGTCCTCTTCAGCTGCTGCAGGTAGTTGTGTATTGGAGCTGAGAAGCTCACAGTGATGGTGAATGGCTGCCCCCGCCTCACCATAAGCCTCTCAGTGCTGATTTCTTCTGTGTGGTGGTTACTGTTGTTCATTGTGATCTTTAAATCACAGTTTTTGATGCTCAAACCTGTAGAATGAGACAACATAGAATGAGTTTGGGGTTGAGCTGCCCGCAGTCTGGCCTGGGGCCACATCCTGAGACACACAATCAGCAAATCGTGTGTTTCTCCACTCAGACAGTGCCCCCCTGCCTTTCAGATTTTCTGCCCAGTAACCATAAGGACCTTCACTCTGAGCTTGGTTGCTCTTGTGTCAAGTGGCTAATGAGCTGCCTTTGCTTGTACCTTAGCATCATTAAGTGAACCAAGTGATTATGCAAAAGCCCAGGAAAGGACACGGAACAGACCTGAGCATTCAAGTGATACAGATGTTGTGGTTAGCACTGAGCATGCACTGTGGCTGCACTTGGACTCTTACTCTGTGTACTCAAGGGCACCGATGTCACTCAAAGCAGCATCTCTCCACATGGACACATCATTGAAATTGTGCACAGGAGTCAAACTATTACACCCCGCTTGCAATGTGGGAGCCGGCAGTTACTGCACTATGTATGTCTGATATGCACCAAAGATCAGCCACTGGTGCGAACTTCACTGCTGGTTCCAGCGCAACGTGGCTGTGTAGTCCTGGAACCATGCTGGATCGCAGCAAATCAAACACCAGCTGTTCCTTCTTTGCACCGTATCTCACACCCAGAGCTGCAGGAGACAGAAGAGCTCCTCCGCTCTCCTACACAAGCACCATGCACATCATACACGCTTCTGTCCAGCACCAGAAGAGAGAAAAAAATCGTTACAATTTCAAGCACCCAATTGCTTGCTCAATGGCTGTAGTGAGATCATATACTTGCACTTTCCTTCTGGTTTTGGTGGTGTTCTTAATCTTTCCAGACTTCCTGCTGAGAAGCGGATAACACCCTAGATTTTCTCAGTTTTGGGATCATCCTGACCCCACTTATGTCTTCAGCTCCCAACTCATCAATAAGATCCTTGAACCTGTGTGTTGTCACTGCTGCCCCTTATGTGACTCATCCTGTCACCTGCCTCCCCTTGCTGAGCCAGGCTTCTCCCTTTGTTCCAGCTAAAAAAAAAAATGTATAAAATCCAGAGTATTCCCCTGCTATGTAAAGCTATTGCTCCTGTGCTAAAGCCACAACTACTGCTCTGTGCAGTTTTCACTGGTCTGCTCTCTCCTTATGTCTAACTGGGCTTGTCCTCTGCATTGATACCTTCCCCCATCGCTCTTGTCCCTTCTGTGTTTGTTGTGGGAGTCCCACTGGATTCTGTGCTTTGTTTCTTTTTCTCCCATGTGAATTTTGTCGTGTGTTGTTTTCAGTGAGTGATTCTGGTCTGGCTTTCAAATCCCTTTGCGGCTGTCCCAGTTCATAGCCCTGCACCAGTTTAAGCTTTACAGACCCAGCTCTGACCTCGTGTATTTTCTTCTCTGTGATGAAGATGTCTGGTCTGGCTGTCTTGTAGACTGGTGAGTCATGTGCAGTCTGACTCCCTCCCCTTCATATGACTTTTCATGGATTTCATTGTCACTTTGTCAAGGTTGCTTGGAACCCGGACCCTCCCCTTGCTCAAGTGGCTAAAACTCGTCATCTCTCTGCTTCAGTTTTGTAGCCTGGCGTACCTCCCCCCACCCCTACGTTAAGGATAACCCTCTTACCTTTGCTTCTAGACTCTCACATGTCTGCCTTAGCAGCCTCTCGCTGCTTCTCTCAATCCGGATAGCATTGATTGATACCCGATTCTGTTTGCTGCCCCCTTTTGTGCATTCCTCCGTGCGAATTGAACTCCCTTAGCCTTTAGAGCACTCTGTAAGAAGCCCACCTCTTCCACAAGCCTCACAAACACTGTCTCAGAGCAGGGACAGTTGTTTGTCCTGACAGACAACTGGCAAATGCTTGGGACTAACCAAAGTGATTTTTGCTTACCTTGGCCCATGTCTAGTTCCCTGTACCGTGGCAGTCTTCAGCTCCTGCTTGCTCTGGTGGGCAATGGCTCCTTTCTTCAGCTTTCTTTAAAAATTATCCACTTGCGAAGTTGTTTGTTCGATTTCTTTATACAGGGTGGGACGTGATGTTGCCACTTCAGCTTATCTTGCTGGCCTGCTGTGCAGTTGAGGACTCTCTTATCTCTCGACCACACCAAAGAGCAGAAAGGGGTGACTTTTCCTAGCTACAGATGAGGTTAAGTTCCACAGTGGGATGCGAAGCCTTTAAAGACAGCTGGTGACAATTTCTTCAAAGAGTTGTGCACTGGGGACCCCAGAGAAGGAAATGCAAATCTTAACTTGGCTCTAAACAATGTACAGAATTGTACACAGGCAGCAGAAATACACAGTTTTCACTGTGGAGTGAGTCACCAGTAGTTCTGCAGACATCTACGATCTTCCACAAATTCATAAATAATTTGAGAAGCTGATAAAAAGCCAAGAGGTGGCAAAGCTTGCTCAGTTATTCTGAGCAGTAAAGATGAGGGAGGCAGCTGTGGAAAAGTTGCCGAGGAACCTGAGATATTGAATGTCTGGGCCATAAAATAGCAGGTAGAGATCAATGTAGACACATATACAATAGGAAAAGGGGACCCGTATCTTACCTAAGCAGTGATGCATTTGGAGGTAGTTGTAGCCATTCCAGAATGAGTTTTGGATTTATACTAGATAGCTGCTGCACAACGTGGTCCAGTGAGCTTGGTGTTTTTCTTAGTATTTGCGTATTAAACTTTACAGTTGCTTGCTTACATGCGTCATTTAAGGTAAATACAAACTCTCTCAATTTTCATCATTTACAGCATAGATCTACAGTATAGATTCACTTTCACAGAACTAAACAATGGCTGAGGTTTGAAGGGACCTCTGGAGGTCACCTTGTCCAAGCCAGGTATGTATCCCATCGCCGCTGCCTTGTGATGGCTGCGTATACGCGTAGTACCATCTCTTGGCCAAATTGGAAACAGCAAGTAATGTTTGCTACGTTGGATGCACTGATGAGCACTTTGTAAACTGTGAACAGAGAACTATTTATTGTCCCTTTGTATCTTTCATTATACCGAAATGGGCTAAAAAGGCCCATTGAAGAGGTTAACACCCAAAAGAGACTGCCGCACGCAGTGCTCAGGTGCTTGCACTGGCGTTCCACCTGGTGAGAATTTCTGATCCTGAATTAGATACCTGAGATTTTCCATCCAAGATCTGAGAGAAAGAAACAGGAATTGGCCACTGCAGAGGTCAAAACGTTCAGCAGAAGTGCTGAGATTTCCTAGTTGTGAATCCCCTTTCTTTCTGCCTGGAATATGGGTTTCTCAAATGTTGGTTTTCTTTCAGCCATCAGTTGTTGCATCTGTTAGTTTAAATGCCATTCACGTCTGATCCAGCGTTTGGTAAAGGCAACCCCAAACCACTGTTGGCATTACTGATGGTACTCAGATGCTGCAGCCATTTCTGTATATTGCGATTGTAACTGCGCTGTCAAAAAGCTGAGTTTGGATTGTTCAGCTATTTTACTGTACGCTGCCAGCAATTTGCACGTCTCTATGCAGGTGTACATAGAAGTATTTGTGTTCCTTATATTTGGGTGGTTAAAAGGTGGTTACGCTAACCCTTTGGAGTAGTATTTCTTCCGTGCACTGGGCATACCTGTATTCGGAGTTGTGCACAAAGGTTCTCCTCTCTTCCTGGTTGCCCAGCTTCAGCTCAACACTGCTGATAGTGATGTGTTCTGTGTGAGGGGGCGGACAAGTGGACAATCCTTCAGATACGATGACAAGTAGCTCTACCGTATGGGTGCTCCAAAGGTGTTGCCCTAAGATCCTCCAGCAAAGATCGGACACTTCAAAAAAATTGTATTTTTTTTCAGCAAATGCAGTAACCTTTGACTTACTTTGTCTTGCAGATTTGTTTTGAGGGTGGTTCTTTCGTATGCTTTCTATATAGCTATTACTTACATGTTTCTGGCTCCAAAAAGAAAAAGTCTTTTCAACAGGAACAACTTATCTTTGCTGGAGCTCCAGGAACAGCATTCCTTATGACATACTTTTGGAAAGACTGGGTTTGGTTTTTCCCTGCAAAATCCACCTCTCCTCTAAGTCCTTCTCACTGATCTCTCCAGTCACAAAGTCAGCTTGATACCAGGTTTATTTTTCAGGCTTACTCTTATTCAAGAAGTCAAAGTGCGTGAGCTTAAGCTGTCCTTTATTATAACATGTATTCCAGCCCATTGTCCTGTACAGTTGCTAGCTGTGAACATAATTTGCTCAGGCATTTAACACACGTTAATCATGCTGCTGAGATGTACCATTGTTTGTAAAACTACGGTTGTAATAGATGAGCATTCTGCTTATGCTGATTTCAACCTCTGAACTAGAGGCTGCAATATTGTTAACATCAGCGTTAGCACGTGTAGCCTCGTGTGCACCACGTCCATGAAATCACCCCAGTGAATTCCCTTCTCCATTGTAAGGATTTGATACGAATCACTCACAATTAACTGCGTCCAAACCTATACTTGTCTCTAAAATGCAACAAAAGCATAAGCCTGTACAACTTGCTAGACTGGATCAGAATGGAGGTTCGTCCAGTCTCATCTGGTCTCTGGCAGTACACAGCGCCAGCTGCCTCGGCATCAGCTTCACCCCAGCAAGTGAGGCGTCATCTCCTAGTTGATGATTTTCAAGACTGAGTGTGTCACGATAGGCAAGATTTAATACCACTCTTGAGAGTTCTTGTGGATGATAAATATTCTTTGTAGTCGCCGCCTCCTGTCTGCTTTGCAGTCTAACGTGTCATTAGTGGGAATCGCCGAAACACAAGGTGCCGAAATCTCAGCTGAGCTCCCTGTTTATGCTGAGGTCTCCTTCTGCGCGTGATATGGCTGATGTAAAACTCTGCACGATGACGGGCTGAAATGGCTTTCCTACTGTGCATTTACCAAGCTGGATTTCACCGAGTGTTATATTATCATCTGTTTTGCCTTGTCTGAGGCCCTCTGATGTTCCTCATATAGTTTTTTAGTCCTCAATAATTTAAATGGCTTTATGAGCAGATTTTGTACCCTTTTTGCACTCACTTCTTGCATCGCTTCTTCCAAAAAACTTCATCCAGGTCTAGGCAAGTGTTGTCACTGTTCTGTATCCACCACACCCCTGCCATGCTCATAGAAATCTAATGGAAAAGTGATCCGTAGGATCCTTGAAAGCATCCATCCTGCCTGGATGTTACTGTATTACTGTCTTTATAGTGCTTGGGGATTCTTGTTTTTTTATAGGTCCAAGCATAAACCCATAAAATTCTTTTGTCATCTTTATTACCTGTGAAAATAGAAGCTTCAAATGTTATGTGAGCATCTTTAATAGCTGGGTCTCTTTCTGAATGTTGTGATCAAAAAATGCATACATCTAAGTTTCCCTTTTATTGTATTTATTTCCGGCTCTTACATGGCACATGCATGAATTAGATGTGAATTTTCCTTTTTGGTGGAATTTCCTGTTTCTTTAGAGCAATAAGAAATGCTTACCCTGTGCCTTTTGTTTTGTCTTGTATGCTGAGCAGTACCCTCCACGCTGAGTACACAAGAGTGATAGATACCAAGTGGTAAAGCAACGCGGCTTTGGTGACAGCCGAAAGAACCAAGGCATTGGAAACTACCAACTTCCGCAATTTCTGGTTGTTTTGAATCTGTAAAAGGGTAGTAATTTAATTGGCTGCCTGAATCAAGCCTCTAAAAACTTAGATCAGGAGAATGGAATGATGGGGAGAAACGTTCACCATCCTGGAGACTGATTTTATTGTCTTTCAAGACCAATTCATAGTATGAATGTGCCGTATCAGCTAGTGCTCACTTAATTTTTTTGAGTGATCAGAATGCAATGAAGGCTGGGTCAGCCTCTCGGGCATGCTCAGATTTAAACTGCATATTTATAAAGAAAAATACTGATAATTAGCCATATTTTACTCCCAACAAGTCCCAAGGACTTCTGACTAAGGGCCATGTAAAGATTGTAGGTTTGTCGAAAGCTATTTAAATCCTTCCTTGGGCACTTACACATTTTTCTCTGTAATAATCATTAGTCTAATTGAACGGTTGTCTTACATCTAACGCAGGAAGAATGTGGATTTCTTGTACACGGCACTGGCCAGATCTGCATTTTAACACTGGAACTGAGCTGGGTGTGGGTGCCGCGGGCAGTCAATAACGCTGACACCCCAAAAAGCCAGCACCCCCAGGTATTGCAGAGCTTGGAACCTGGCACGAGCGTTAGAGCTGATTTTCCTTTGAACAGCAGGCTTCCCTTTACAAAGAGTTAATTAGGATGAGGTCATTCCAAGCTCGTGTGACAAACACTGTCTGAAATTTCCTGGATTGTGTTTAAGAAGAAGCACCGAAGGGATTTGAATGACTTAAGTTGTACCGCATGTTAAATGTAATAACAGTCTGCATTCTTGCAAGATTTAATGAGATTTTGTGAAATACCGTCACTACCTCAAGGCCTTTTCTGAGGCCAGTGGGGGATTGTATACCCTGACTTTCCAAGATCCTGCAAGACTTAATTGATAGGTGCAAAGCTACCTATTCCCCTCTCCCGTGTCTGGAGAAATCTGAATTCCTCTGTGTGTGTGTTTGTGTGTGTTTGTGTGTGTTTGTGTGTGTGTCCTTTCCAATCTTCATTCCAGTCTCTCTGGACTGACGAGTTTTCACAAGCTTCCGCATCCCTTGTAACTATACGCGTGGGTGGCAAAATATTGTAATTGATGTAATAAAAGAGGAGTTTACATGTTTGGAAGGTTTTCTTGGCTTTAAATCAAAGGCATTTAAATGAGACCTCGGTTTAATCTGTGTCACAGAGTCAGTTTGTGTCCGGGAAACCTTCATTCTGGGGGAAGTTGGGACTGCATTGCTGGACAGTAGTAGTTGTTGTCAGGAGGAAAAGGGCGAATTATCTCTTAGAAACATTCAGATCTTCGCTATTTTTGGCTTGTTAACTCTGCAAGGCATAAACGGGGACAGTGCCGGGATTTAGATATGGGTGGCATAATGCCTTCTTCATGGAGGACAATAAACTACTTTAAGCACCTCTGTGGAATGAAGACGTGTGACTGTTAATTGTGAATTTTCAGACGTGCTTCTGATTATATTGTCCTGAGCCTTTTCTTCCCATCCTGTGCTTTCTGAGCACTTCTGGAAGTCTTGCAAAGCATCTACCTTTGCAAACAATAAAAAACAGTCTTTTTGTTTTCCTGTCTGCTTTATGGTACCTGCATGAAAGGAAACAGGTGGAACTTCCTCTGGCAGAAGTTAGGAGGGCAGATACAATGGCTTTGTAAGATCCAGATAAAAGGCTGGGTGAAGTGTGTGGCAGCAGGCGTGGGCAAGTAACAGCCTTGAAGGCAGCGCCACCACAAAACAAAAATACACATCATAGGCTGCTGTTTCTCAAGTGGTCTCGTAGACAAGTTTGGCCAATTCTCCTGGTAGCACAGTCAGAAGTTTCTGACCTGGAGCAAAGTAAAAACACCCAGCGTTTCCCCCAGCCCCCACTCCAATTTTATGAAAATGTGTAATGCCAAAATAATTAAGAGCGACGCATTGTCTGATTGCCTGGGTTCGTTATGGCTTCTGATCACGGCTACTGGCTATTAGTCCTAGAGCAGATTCAGACTAGTAGGGGATGAGATTACAAAGCCAGAGAGCGCTGAAACACACACATTCATTTTCTCTTTGGGAAATTGCTGGTGTTTATGCCTAGCAAAGCCTTTGTAAATGCTCCAAGGCAATTGCTGCAGTTCCTTATGAAGAGGATACAGTTTGTGGGCCAGTAGGATAGCTCAGTCAGTTTTTCCTGCAATAAATCTTCCAAATTGGCACCTTTGTCCTGTCCGTCATTTGTATTTAAAATGCGATGAAACATAGCAGTCAGCATCAGAGTTGTATGTAAGTCCCGAAAGCTTTTAGCTGTGCTTAAGTTAGAAAAGTTATAATGGAAAGTATTTAGGTAACTTCTATACACAAAACAGTATAAGTATCAGTTTGGGCTTTGTCTGAAACTATTTCTGGAGCTACTTTGCGAAACTGAGAACCTAAGTAGGCAGAGTATTGAGAAATTTACTTACTCATCACGTCAGCTGCATTTTGTTCTCTCTTTTCGCCTAATGGGAACAGGAACCAGTTTTTCCCCTCCTGTAAACTCCTTTTAAAATCAACTTTTCTTTTTCTTTTTTTTTTTTTTCCTTCCTTTTTCTGAATTGTTGGTCGCTATTCTGGCATTTGCGGCTCCACCACTGCGTAGCACCAGTTGCAGTCGTATTCTCTTAGACCAAACGCATTTTGTTTAGATGAAAACAGAATGATTTCTTGAGTTCAATATTCTCTTTTCCGATGAATTGTTAACATTTCTCATGTCCTAACGATCTAACGACCTGTAAAAATAAAAGTTCTTTATATTTTCCTCTTACTGCTCATTAAAAAGAATAAACTGAGGCAAAGACTTTTTCTTGCCGCATCTTTTATAAGAATGCTGTGTATATCTGTGCAACTACATAAATAATATATCTCTAAAGATTATATTGGCTTAGATAAAACTAGGAATGATACTTTTGTGTATGTGATTGATAGAAGAAGGAGGCTTTAGCAAATGGAGGTTTAAGACTTGGATAAAACAGTATACTCTGGAAGAGAGGAGGTTTGGAGATTTTATTTGTGCACCTGCACTGCTTCCGAGTACACTTGCTGTGACATCTCTAATTCCTCAAAATATTTTGTGACCTGCATGAAAATTTCCGTGTATTCCTGCCTCTGTGGCTCTGTCATACCTGAATGCTGTTTTATCCAATAAGAAATTTCATGGAAGCTGCTGTTAAATTGTTGTCGTGGTTTTGGCCGGATTGGCCGATCAGAACGACAGATGGCCCTCCCCGCCCCGCTCTCCTCAGAGAGGAGAGGAAGAGACAAGGAGATTTACGAGTTTAGAAAAAGAACTAAACTACTTTAATGAAAATAATAATAAATAAGAAAATAGTAAATAATAATAATAGAATAAAATAAAATTTAAAAAAAAGTATACAATATATACAAAACCGTATCCAGCTCCCAGGATGACAATCGCATCACCAGCAGACACAGGGAAAGTCCCAGACTGGAGTCAGCGGCAGACAGGAGCTGAATTCCGGAACTAGAGTCAGGAATGCTCAGATCGGGATCAAAGGCAGACGAACAGACAGGGTCCTCCTCAGACGTCAGCCATTGAAGAAGAAACGAGCCAGAGCAGCCTTGCCCCTTTGATCCCTTAGATTTTATACTGAGCCTGATGCAGATGGGATGGAATACCCTGTTGGTCAGTTTTGGGTCACCTGTCCCGTCCGCTCCTCCCTGCAGGTGGGACCCTTCTCTGCTTCTCTGCTTCTGACCCTCTAACGGGGCAAAAAGCGACGTTAGCTGACCTTGGTTGTTATAGCAATAAGTCTAAGCAAGAGCCTCTGTGCATACCATTCCTTGGGATAATCAGGTCTTATCACTCTGAGAGCGAACAGTTCCTGAACAACATGCTGTTAATTTCAGAGTTTAGTCAGTTAGAAGAGGCCCAGCTAAAAAGTAAAATTACAAATCAGAAAATTGGTTCTGTTCTACCTCAAACCAGGACAAATGTCAATCGATTCAAATACAATGTTGCATTAAAATGCCAAATTTGTTATCCAGAAGCTTCTTTGGGAGAGAGTGATTTTAGAGATGTAGCCAGTTGAACAAGATTTGGGGTTGAAGCCATAGTAGAGGGGCTATAAGACATCTCTTGCATTGTATTTTCCTTGCTAAATACCTTTTCCCCCTCTCTCAGGAGCCAAATGCTTTTCTTTTTTTCCTGGTAGACCCAACTAAATTAAGTGATAATTAAGGCTATATGAGGAGGTGAATTTGTAAGATGTGTATAGATGAAAATTTGCACAGTGCTTAACTATAGTGTGCCAGTGGTAGAAAAGTAATGTGTTTTGGCCTCAGTCAGGTTGGCTGTGGTGATGATTTATCCTTTTATCTTTGGCGAAGTTTCATTCATTCCTTTAGTTCATCCAGAAAGAACCACTTTGAGACAGGGGTGCATTGTGCGAGGAGCTGTGTGTGTAAATAAATGTGTCTTAGTCCAGGTGACAGATCACCTCTTTACTGCTTAATGATGTTCTGCTTCATTCCTGTTTTCGGGAACAGCTATTCCAGCCTGTTATTATTTCAGGTGCTCCAGTGTTTGCCGCTCCTTAGTCAAGGACATGTTTCTTTTATCGGCCTTTGCATTGTTGCTCCCAGTCGTTTCTTTGCCAGCTATGTCATGATTTATAATTTATCACGTGATTAAATCATGATCTGAACAGGGGAACTGTGAACTGAGTATCGTTTATTGAATAGCTTCTCATTTTTTCCAGTCATAAGAAGAGAGTTCTATTGTAACACTGCCATATTTTATTGCTGCGTTTTCCTCCTAGTAATTAGATGAGATGATTAATTTAATTATACAATTTAATTATGTTGGCTACTTGGAGAGTCCTTTGGCTATTACTGAATAAAACTTACATTTAGTGAAGATAATTAAATTATATTCAATAAAGCCTACGAAACCAGTGATTTTAAGTGGTGTTCCATGGAAATCTAGCTGCTGTTGTTGCTACAAACTTTAATGCTGAAAACCATCACACTTGATCTTCTCCTTCAAGTTAAATTATATAATGATTTCCACTCGTAATTCTATTCATGAAGGTCCATAAAACAAGTTAGGGAGTGAAAAAGGTGACCCTGTCTTTACAGTAGAGTGTGTAGTACCTTTTTATTAATTTCCGTTCATATTACATCACTTTACTTTGGCTGAGTAGTCTGCATTTCTGCGCTCCCAGTCATAAGGTATGAACACTGCGCCAGGCTCCCGAGCAGGGACAAACCTGAACTGAGGTACAGGTTGTATCACTGAGCAGGAGCCACGTCAAGCATCACAAATCCCTTGATGTCTGAAAAATGCTTGCAAACCAAGTCCACCTGAAGCTGCCTGGTGCCACTCTTGTAGGGAATGATTTCAAATTCAACCGTTGAGCTCTCCATGGGGGCCATTCTTGCCACGCTAAAAGAGAGAATACATGTGTAAGTTCAAGCAGATGAAAAATTCTTGCTATGTATTCTTCAGAGTCCCCAAATCTAAGACAGCATGGAAAGGAAGAGCCAGAGTAAGTGGCTGCTGTGTTTGTAGGCTCCTAGCACTGGTGGACGTAACCTTCCATGTTCACAGCCCACACAGCACTATCCTTGAAGAACTAATCAAGCTGTAATGGATGTGGTGGAATAATTGCAGTTCTCAACCTGTGATAGAGAATTAGGGGTTGTATTACGAGGGCAAAAGGTACTGACAGAAGGGTGATCTTTAGAAGAGCCCAAATCCAGCTGCACGTGTTACCCTCAACACTCACAGCATTTACAGTACTCTAGATACAGTCATGCTGTATTTTGGTGTGGTAAATATAATTGCCTGTTGATTTTATGTCCATAGTTAGAAATGACTCTTGGCTGTCCAACACAAGGAGGCTGATGGTAGCACCAAGAAACAGAGAGAACGGGGGAAAAGGGCCTCTCTGCTCTAAGGAGGTACCAAAGCTGAGCACTCCCGATGCTGGTAGGGCAACAAGTTAAGGTTCAAGGTCAGGATCTAGACCTGAATTTTGTACTCAGTGTAAATAAAGCCTCAGTGATTCACATCATTATCCATATTTTGCTATCTTTTTTTTTGTTTTCCCTCTCAACAGTTTCTTGGTGCTAACTCACCCTGCATAAATATTTTGGAGACTTTAAAAAAATGCTTTTAAACTAATAACCATGGAGGAGATGGGAGAACAATTTCTTATTCGTACGATATCAGTGGACACATTTTTAAGACATTTCATTACAGTATATGTCCTGGCTCTTTAGTAATTTAATATCTGAAGGCAAAAGGGATCATCGCTTTCTCTCTTATCCTTTAAGGATTGTTTGGTTTTCCTTTTGCAAACCACAAAAAGAAGAAAGTTTTAAAATTTTTGGCCTTTGTATAATTCAGTCACTAAGTACAGCACTCTGGGTTACATGCTGTTAAAAGCAGGCCATCTCTCCGCTCCCTGAGCGTTCCGTAATTCAAAGCTTGGCAAAGGAGGTGTGAAAAACTCCAACTTGTATACCAAGAGTACTCGCATGGTGGTATTTTGTCCAAGGTTGGTGCAAACAAAAGTCATGGGGTTAACAGAATCTTTTTTGAAAAACCCACTTTTATTCCAGATTTCCCACCAAAGGGAACGAGTTACTAGCCAGAAATAGCCTGTACGTACTTGATTCTGAGTTGCTCTTTGAGCAGGCCGCTACCTTCTGCTCTCAGCACGCAGTCTGTCACCACGTCAGACAGGGGGTTGGTGAATGTGACCTGGACGTTAACAGGCTCGTGTACCACCGCTGGACCAAGGACCTACAGAGAGAAAACATTCTGCTCAGCCACGGCATTAGTCTCACTTTTTTCTCATGGTTTTCTCTTTTCATTCCCATTGCAAACCACTTACCCTCTTAGGATCTCCTGGACAGGAAGGAGCCAGGAATTAACACATGTACATATTTTTGGGCATCAGAGTTCAGGCTTGAATCAGCCATCCAGTGTGGCTGAGAGAGAACAAACTACTGTAGAATCTACCATTTCGTCCTAACTTTTTAACTAGGTCAGCATATGGTATTATGTGTAACACAGTGTATGACACTTATCAGAGCGAGAACAGAATGAGAATGCAAATATTAACTTGGCATACATGGCTAACTACTGTAGGCAGCTTTAGTCAAAGTAGCTTCAGTTAGGCTAAATGAAAGGTTTAGGATAAGAAAACGTTGGAGGTGTGAGACAGAGGCGAATTGTGGCGTCTCAGGCAAAAAAAAAATAGAATGCCAAGTAGCAAATAAGCATACTCATTACCTTATTTTGACTGAGATAAAGTGGAATTGGCGTATCTTTGTAGATAATGTAATATTAATTAACATAATGGAGAAGTCCAGCACCCCAGTTGCATTTCTCTATTATTGACTGTATGTTTATGCAGAAGTTTCAATCAACAGAAACTTAAACCCTTCCTGAAACTTAGTCACTGAACTGAAGTAATTTAATTGAGGTGCCAGCCCTATACGAGCCGACTCTGTTACTTGCATGATACAGCGCAGAAGGCTTTTTACAAAGTCTCAGTAGAACTTGGCATGCAGAAATCGCCGAACCTACAAAAATCCAGACTTTTTCTTCCTGCGTGTAACTTTGCTTTTCCTGTATGATGCTAACAGAGTGGTTTGGGATAGCTGATCTAGTCCGGAGGCTCTGAAGGACTCTGCGAATTATCATACTCCCTCTGTGTTGTTTTACACTGCAGTAGGTAGATGGCACTTGATCCCGTGTCTGATAGAGCGTGTGAACGTGCTGAACTGTCCGACACAAGTTAAGCGAGTTGGTGTGGATGTGATGGGCCAGGCAAACCCCCGACTGTCCCCGGGCAGACAGAGCGCGAGGTCTTTCCTGTAGGCTGAGAATTGCTTTTTATCCATAGTACAACATTTGCCACAAGTAATTCTTAAGCGGGGAAAAAAAAAGCCTCCAGTTCTAATTATTAAACATTTGGGAAGATGTTACAGAAGGTGAAAAGTGCCACTTTTCCTGATAAGGTGAAAGAACTTCCTTGAGTATCAGTAATTAGCCTCACCATCCCAGGTATTATCAGCTAGTCAGTGAAGATGTCTTTGGTAAAAATCAGGCTTTCTAAACAAACTGGAAGAGAATGATCATGCTGCCCTGACAAAAGTGGAGTCCTAGATATGGACTACATCTCTCTCTCTGTCTCTCTGGAGATAATCTTACCTTGTAACCCTGAGAACTTTATCAGTGCCACGTCAGCAAGCAGTGCCAAGAATACCACAGCACAGCTATGCCTTGGAAAGGTTTGCTTTTCCTTCGTGTATTTCATTTCACTTGTGTCATACGGGGGATGACTAGATCAAACCACCCTCAGGCATGATTTCTCTTCCCACACTCCTTCCCATGAGGAGCAGATGGAGTAAGGATTCTTGCTGCTTTTCTCAGCACGTCTGTCTAGGGACACAAAGGGGACCGGCTTTTACCTTGATGGTGAGAAAAGGATCCTGAAGTACAATATCCTTCTCCACCAGAAGCGAGGCTCCCTGTTTGGTTTTACACACAGCAGTCACTAGGATCTTCCTGTCATCCAGCAGAGAGTTTTTATACTGGGAGTAGAAGATCTTAAATGAAATCTCTTTCACTGGAATGGAAATAGAAATAGAATTTCCCCCTTTTTTTGTGTCTAAGTACCAACTATCTGTAATCTACCTGTGTTTTAAGGAGCAAGGATGCTATCGCCCTAGGGCTGTCCATTTGTGGGTGTTGACAGCCAGTAGACAGGAATGATGCTCGTGGGTGACTTCTACTTACATTCACATCAAACACTAAATGACCAGGTACAGTTCGGTAGCTGGAGAGTTCTGGGGATGGGTATATGTGGTAATCCTTGCTGGTGGTTTTTTCATTTATCTGAGGAGCATTTAATGCTCCTTCCTTGCAAAGAAAGCAGAATTGCAAAGATGAGCTGGTTGAAATGCCCATGCTAATGCAGCCGTTCAGCCTCTGCCTTAAAGCCTCTGCTGCTAAAGGCGTGGGCTTATGGCTCCCCTTTAATCTGCCTTTATACTTTGCTTCTGGGGAGCTGGTAGCTGAGTAGTCTCCGGTGTGTGCCTCTTAGTTGTTCTCTCCTAACAAAAAAGGTCATAATGTAGAACTAATAGTGGCTGTGCTGCGTCAGACAAAAGGTCACCCAGCTCAGTATCCTTTCTGACAGTGCCCCAGAGCAAATGCTTCAGACAGGGCAAATATATACGTTTCTCTTCCCCTGAACACCCTTAACCTCCAACCTGCGCAGGTCATGTACTTCGTGAGCCGTTCATTATTTCTACGTGATTTGGCGACAAAACAAAGCTATGTCTTGTCCTAAGCTGTAAGGAAATTAAAATTACCTTCTTCAGATCCAAGTTTAATAGACCTCGACAACTGCAAAATCTCCGCTTTTGGTTTTCTGGTGTAGAGAACGGCTGAAGCGCTCAGTTTAACCTTTATGGTCTTGACATCTGAGATCAAGTTCCTGAGTGCCAAAGTAAGGAGAATATCCTGGCCGATTACAGGAGATGTATCAAGGATCAGCTTCCCTGAGATACTGGGTTTTCGTGCAGGCTGTCTCCGTGCTGCTGAAGGTTGTCTTCCAGGTCTTGTAATTTTGGCTTTTTTTCCAGTGCTTCTCACACCAAGCAGCTTCAGTGCTTTTTTATACACCCGCCTTTCTTTCAAGGATCCTGCTTTGAAAGATGACATGGTCAGAGATCTCATGCATGCTGGCGAGAGTACCATGCAGCCATAATACAGCTCAGGAAAGCTGGGGAGGACAAAGATACACAGGAGGAGAAAGCGAGGTCTAACCCAAATGCTAATTTTGACACAAAAGCAAACAAATGCCAGTCAGCTTTAGCTGGCTGTTCATGGGCACCTCTAAGAAGCCGTGAGCAGTAGGAAGATAACTCCTGGGAGAGCTCAGTTCTGCAGGCGCTGGGACAATTGCCATCTCTGCTGAAATTAAGATGGGGAAAAAAAATCCTTTTGAAGAAACTCTCCCCAAACAAGTCTCCAGAATGGCTATTGCTGCATGTCATAACAGAAATATTCTCACCAGCTGATCAGAACAGCTGGCACAGAATGTTTTACAGAAGTAGCTTTGACTTTGTATTGAATAAGTTAGTATTTCATCAAGGGCCACAAGGGCCATATTGAATCACTGTCAGCTGGCAACGAGCCCGAAGATTTTGAAAAGTCACAATTACTTTGCTCCAGAAGAAGTAAAGAAATTAAGTCAGTGCTCAATCCAACAAAGGCCTGGATTCTTTTCACTTCTGACCATCACTGGCAAGAAAACTGTAATAAAGAATTTACCTTCTGGATATTTGTAATTAGCAGTGACATCCACACGGGAGTTGGAGCCCACTGCTTTGGTGCTGATAAATTTTCCAATCTTCTTAGTATCAGAATAAATTCTCTCTTTTCTTTTCTTGCTATAGTGAATCCAAGTAACATAGTCAGCGTTTACTGCTGCAAACACAAATGAGCTGTCATAATCCAGGTTCACATGCCCTTCCTTAATGGCTCTGGTGGAGGCAGGACCACACTGATAGATGCCTGTATTAGAGAGAGGGAGAAGTTAAACAACAGCCTATTGTGAACGAACACAAATCCTCGTGCTGACAGCAAGAGGGAGAGGTAGTCTCTCCAAAGACATGTTTGAATAAAGTGCATTGTTTCTATGTGCATTACGGTAACAGCATGGCCAGAGATTCCACGTGCATTTTCTATCACACGGGAGGAGCAGAGAGGAGGTTGTGAGGCTAATAAGGTGTAGGGAGAGCTAACACTTCTTATGATGTGTGCTATGCCAAATGTTCTAACCCTCCAAAGCTTGCAAGGCTGTGTGTAAGCTGGCTGGTGAAAGGAGAGGAGAGGCTGGGAGCCCAGTCAGAAGTACCATCAGACTTATGAGATGCGAGTCATCAATGCTGCACGTGCACTGAGAAGAACCAGGAAGCTAAATTCGGTGAGCTTAATAGCGGGGAATGAGAAGCAGTTTATCTGGAGTTTGATGGGATTTAAATGGGCAAATAAATGAATCTTTTGATGGAGCTCATCAAACTACATCAATGGGGTTGTGTCTGTACTAGTAAATAAAATCGGAGCCAAAGTGTGAACCATTGGTCATTGATCACCCACACTGTTTACTTGCTAGCTTTTTCCCCCCTTGTCAATGAGGAAGTTTTCAGGCAGTGGCTGTGAAGAATTCAGGGAATGGGACAGACCAGGGCTTGTTCCCAGCAGGGTGTGCTGTTATTTTGGTCTGGGAGAGGGAATTGAAACACAGAAAATTCCAGTTAAATGGAAGAGAAAAACCTTTTTCTATGAAGGTGGTCAAACTCTGCAGCAGTTTGCCCAGAGAGCTTGTGGAGTCTCCATCCCATGAAATATTCAAACCCAACTGGACGTGGTCCTGAGAAACCTGTTCTGATTGACCCTGTGCTGAGCAGGGGGTTGGAGTAAACCAACTCTGAAGGTTCCTTCCAACCGTAGCTATTCTATGTCATTTTATGAATCTGTGTAATGCTAGGGGCTAAGAAAAGCAAGGGTGAGATAAGTGAATTGCTTTTGTGGAGGCAGAGGATCAAAAAAAAGGTAAGAATTAGCATGCTGTTAGGCAATCCAGAGCCTGACAGAAAAGCACCCTACTGGAGACTGACGTGGGTATTGCTTTTCTTCTGCATCTGGATTAATCTACATCTCCAGGGAGTAGATAGAAGAGGGTCGCCCTGAAATTTCAGTAGCAATCTTTAGGAGTAACAATATCTACAGCTTTTTATATTTACAACAACGTTACCTTTGCTTTTTTCCTGGGGTGTTGCATCCAGAACCTGCCATCCATCATAAAAAGAGCCAAGATCTCTTCTAATGAACCAGCTTTCATTCCAGACGTGAAAATTCCTGTATGGGAGGTAGAATAGGGAATCCATGATTCATGCAATCAATTTTATGTTGAAAGATTTGGATACATTTCTCATGCAAGCAAGAAATAACCCTAGTCAAGTGAATGAAAACTCCTCTGTGGAGAGACTGTCTCCTTTCTTGAGTACCTCTTTCTACCTCTTTGCCAGCTTTTTGTGTTCAGATCTCTATGAAATGTTGGGATGTTATGAAAAACATAATGTTAAAAGGAAAATAATGAATTGCAGAGTCAAGTATGAAATTCTGGACGTTCCAGAACAACATGCTGTACAGCCCAAGGCCTCCTGCGCACATTGCGCTCTGTTGGTATTTAATTCACAGTTGCTTTCTACTTTGTGTCACCCTTGTCCCATTCAGTCCACAGGGTGCAAGGTGTTTGGTGACTGAAACGCTGATGCATGTGGTACAACACACATGTGCACTTGGTGGTCAAAAGCATAGTTTTTAACAGCTTTTCTGAGGTGAAGCAGCATGTTCTTCCTAAGGGATGGGATGAAATTTTTCTCAGCTGCATTAAACATATTACCTTTATTTTAGAACCTCTCAGTGTTGTGCAAGGGGTGTATAACGGTAATCGTGAAAGCCTGAGACAATCAACCCCGTATAGCACAGGAGCTGGGTCTAAAACTTACCGTCTCCTGAGAGTGCTCTGCTCTAGAAATCAGCTCTTTTTGGAAAAATTTAAACTTTCATACAGTAGAGAGAAAATTAGCAGTTATATTTTCAAAATATATGCTGAATAGCAATGGTACAAATATCTCCTCAGTTAATTCTTCAGAATGATGAAACTAAGCACGAACTGCATTTCTGAGCACTGCTGATTCTTTGTTATGGGGTTCTATATCACTGGGAGCATGAGGTTGGGGTGGTTTTTCAGGAGCATGATTCTAGATCTTTTAATTAGAGGAGAATATAGTGGAAGAAATACTAAGAAAAAAAGTTATATTTACCACACACTGTCTTCACTCAAGTCCAGGGTCTTTCCGGAATTGTCAATGTACTTATCAATACTCAGATTTATATTCGTGTCATGGGCAGAGTTGAAGTTTGTAATAACACGAGTAGGTATTCCCAAGGATCTCAGAACTGCGATACAGAATACCATAAAAGTTCTGTAAATCTATTTTACAGACATGTAGAAAGTATTTTTCTGTTTCTCTTGGCAAAGCAGGCTAGTGTATGTGTTTTCAGTGGGGAAACAAACCCTCAGAAACTTCTTTCTCAGACACGATGTGAGTCACAGTCATTGTGCCCAATTGCTTAGAAGACAGTTCTGCTCACAGGACATTCTTAGCTGCCAAGTTCTTTTTGATAAGAGCTAGATTAACCCATTTATTTTAATCCTTCCTTCTCCATCCTGTTCTCTCTCCCATTTTCTCCCTGTGTTTCTTTCTCTGTTACCTGCTTCATTTTCCTCTTCCTCTCTGAGACATACCTCTCCATTGCATTGGTTCTCCTTTGTATTTTCCCCAAAGTGACTCATGTCTCCCAGAGCAGCTCTGGATGGAAACTGCTAGGATTAAATGCTTTTCCCGACTTGCAGCTCCCTTTACAGGTCTTCAGACCTGTGATTTGGTTTTGTGTCACCAGTAGGTAAGGCACAACAGTAGAAAACTGGCATTGTGAGGAGACAGACTTAAAAGAGCACTGATTTTCTTTGAATCCTAACTTTGAAACAGGAAACCTTGCTCTTTTCACCAGCCCAGCCTGGCAAACCACTTTGCATTTTGTTTGATGACTCACAAAACTGGGGCGCAGTATAACTCAGGCTGTTTAAAATGGAAGAAAATAACCCTTCGTGCATGGAGAGCATAGGTTCTTCACTCTCTCTGCCAAAGCTGAAACCGCTTCAACAATAACATCACAAAGTTAAAACTACAGAAATTCTAGTAAGCTTCCTTTCTGATAGTGTTCTTCATCCCTTCATGTTTACCTGTGCACATTACTCCCGCAAAGACCCAGCACTGGCCATACCGGACAGGTTTGTATCTCCCCCTGTACCACTTCCGAAGGATGGTCACGCTTCCACTCCACTGCAGGGGGTTGGTTCCTGAGCGGTACTTTCCGTTCCACTTCCCTTCCACTACTCCTTTTTCGTCATTGCTGTTAACCTGAGAGAGATGAAATTGCCTAAAGCGAGTGCTGTCTAAAAGGGTGAAAAGGGCCACAGCGATAAAGGACGCATCTCAGATAAGGAATGTGGTAAGGCGTGGATTATCTATAAAATGGAAAACTTTTCAGTTGCCTAGTTGTGCATTTAGACGTTTGTGAGGATGGGGGGTGTTGAGGAGATGTAACTATTTGTGGAAGGAAATGCACACCAGCCTCACTGAACGAATCCCCCTTAAGTGAAGAATACTAAATACGCACATTAAATGCAGCCATACCAACAGCAGTTTTCCAAAATATTTCATGCTTCTTTTGGTGTTTGAAAGAGTTAGCAAATGATTTCAGAACGGACACAGGCTTTCAAATTTACTGAAAAGATCTAATGGACTGATAATCTGTTAGGAAAATACATCTGAGATTCAATGTTCCCCAAAAGTTCTTGGAAATGTTCCTTCAGTTATGAGCAAACTTTTGGGAAGAAGGTAAATTAAACTTTAGGGGTATTTTTCCTTGAGAATAAATCTCTATTTTACCTCTTCTGTAGCTATTCTGTTGAGAAAAATTAGCTACTCCTGTAAAACATTGAGGCATTCACAATAAAGCATTGGGTTTTTTCTTAGTAGGTGCATTGTACAGCCGTAACTAATTGATGACTTTACCATAGCACTGATAACCCTGCTCACGTAGATGGGATTGTTTCGGTTGGATACATCAACAGCTGGATCTTGGTGGTGGTTCAGGCTTCGATCCAGCATAGACAGAGAGATATCAAGGATACCCTCTTCAAACTGAAATCAAAACAAGCAATATATGAAAGGCTAATTCAAACATAAACCCAAGGATAGACTCCCCACCTATTTTCCTTCTCCTAGCACAATAGGATGATGTTGGTGATATAAGCATTTTCTGTACTTTTAAAGAAAATAGGGCCAAGAAGAAAGCATAAGCACTGGGCTGCTGACTCTCCTTAGTATTTTAAAGACAACGTGCTTATGAGCATGGTTTGGGGCCACAGCTACTAGCATTCACAAAGACATTACGTGACCTGGTGGAAGGGACAAGACCACTCTAGGTCTGGCTCAGCAGGCTCCGCACCCTCCCGCATCCCACCATGCCCCTACAGGTACCCTTCTGCTATGAAACCTTCACTCTGATGGGCTGCCTTCACCGTCTATCAGATGATCTGAACTGAAAAAAAACCCCACAAAAATAGTTATTGTGGATTAGGGTCACAGAGGCACTGGGTTGGGTCCAGAAAACGCCAGAGTGAAGCGCTGTGCTGTATGGATGTGGTCAGGCAAGGATGCCACTTCGCCTCCGAGATAGAAAGCAGATCTGGCCTTGTTTCATTTATTAGCGTGAAAGTAGCCGCGGGGATCAGGAGGGCTAATGGAAATGCTGTTTGTGCAACTGCTCGTGCAGGTGTAAGGCATGAAGTGGCCAGGAATGGCTTTGACTGGCCCGACGAGTTGCAGGATGGCTGTGTGGCTGCAGGGGGGCTGTAGTTAGGACTGTAGTTGTAGCAGCTGTGCTTAGAAGGCCAAACTGGTCTTCAAAAATTCCAGCTCATGTTGTTTCAGTTGAATAGATTTGGGATATCCTTTTAGTGTCTTCTGCCGCATTACCAACCAACCGTGTAAGTATTTAGATGTACGAGCCTTGCAATACCTAGAGGTTAATACTGGAATGGATTCCTTTGCCCTTTACCAGGGTCAAGAAATGAGTAGAATTTTACCAGTTTGTGTAATAGGCAGAAGAAAACTAAAATTGTGCTTTGTTTCTTTTATTTCTGTATTAGCACATGCCAGGACAGGGGAAACGATCCTGATGCTGCTGTAATAAGTGAGACATACATCTGCAAGAAAATAATAAGTGAGAGAGGAATACTGAACTCTTATACTATGAGATAATGATTCACTCTCCTCAAGAGCCGATTTACCCACTGTTCTTATTTTCAAAGTTCTGGAATAGGTGATGCTCTTTACCTGCCCATAGTTCCAAGCTTCTTGTTGAATACGTTTTTCCAAGCCCTGAAATATGATTCCACTGTCATTCAGGACATACTCCCGTCGCTCCTTTTCATTAGCCATATAGACGTCATCATCTAGAAGCAGAATGAGACACGCTGGCTGAAAGGAGAGTTGTTTTGCTGTAACTGAAAATCTCACTTCAAGGGGAGTTCTAGGGAACAGGTCGGGCTGTCTGCGCATTCAGGCTTAGGACTCCCTGCTGTTCCTCTGTAATCATTTAGAGAGTGGATAAAATAAGCACAAAGTACCTTTGAGGTGAACTGACTATGCTCCTGTCCCTTCTCTAATCTCAGTCTGTGTCTCACTGGTAGATATTGCTTGGTTTACAACTGAACCCAGAGGGGAAAAAAATTATAGAATAAATATTTGGAATGTTTCCTGCCTCTGATTTCTTATTCTACAAGGAAGAGGCTGGATCTTTGATGCATTGCAGCACTGAGGAAGGGGCAAAAACATGACCCTTGATGTTGAGCTTTACTGTGACACCCAGATTTCCTGGCTGAGACAATGAGTTATTTGAAGGACACGACGCATCAAAACATACTTGGACACCAGGGATTGAAGAGTAGCACAAACTGGCCCAGGAGTGTTGAAGAGACCTTGTGGTTCCCAGAAACCATCTGGAGTTTGAGTTTGTATCGTCCGATGACAGCGTTGGCTGGGCTGGATATTGTGAAGTTGATGCATCCGGGCTCGCTGGGCTCCTGGGTTACGCTCCAGCCGCTGGCACTCTCCTCAGAAAGGCTGAATACGGCCTTGGTCTGCTGTGATTCCGATGGGGATGGTCCTGCCAGAGGAAACAGGGACAGCAACTCTGAATGACAGCTGTGGGTGACAAACTCGGGGTCAGCGATGATCTCCATTCCATATTTTTTTTAATGACTACATTGAAAGATGGTGGTTTATCGGATCAAATGCTTATTCGGTGTAAACTAGCTGTGCTCCCATCCATAGGATCGGACTATGCAGCCCTCTGCGTCATGTGCAGGACCCAGTAAAAGTGAGTACACCCGTAATCATTCTATGAGTGAAGAGGCCTGTTGTCCTGAAAACCTGACAGTTCAAAGATATGTAGCCAGGATGAGCCACACATTGTAACACACATTTCATTAAGAGTTAGCAGCTGCCTGGAGGAGTTTTTGGAGGAGGCTTTTGGGAAGATACAGATAGGAGTCTGATAAAAGGGGTCGTGTAGACTCTTCTAGTAACAGGGAACACCTGAAGTTAATCAAGGGGAGTTTAAACAGGTGAAGAAGAGTCGGGGAGGAGATAAACGGGGGATGATGGTCTGGGGGAGGTTGAGCTGCAAAATGCTCGGGGAACTGCAGAATGAAGACAACTTGCAGCATTGCAGGTAGGTCTGTAGGAGCGGAGATAGGTTTGTTTTTAAAATGAGGCTGGCGCCTAACTTTCTATTAATTATTACCTTAACTGTCTATTGCCTTAAGGTACAGATTGAACTTTAGAGTGGGAGCTCCTAAGCCTAAAAGGACAATGAATCCTGAATGAAAGAGGACAAAGCTTAATGATTTGGGGATGGACCATGCAGAGCTGTGTGGCATTAGTGTTCTGGAGCTGGAGCAACTTGGAAGCGAGGTGAGTGCCATGGGGAAATTACCTGTGCTTGCAATAAAGGTGAAGTTGTCCCCGGATTCTGCTGCTGTTTTGAGGTTCAGAGTGATGCTGAAGGCCTGTCCTCTCCTCAAGATTGCTTCTGTGCTGCTGTAATCGGAGGTGTGGTGTGCAGCTTTGTTTAGTTTGGATTGCCAGTTGACGTCTGCTATTTTCAGGGCTAGAAAGGACACAAGGCAAGTTAATGAAAGCGTTGTTCCTTCAAACTTGTGCATCTTTTCAGCTTGTCTAATGCAGTCATTTTGTTATATTTACATATATGTTCCAGGAAAGCAGGAAAATCCACTGTTGTTATTAAAAATTGCAAAATAAGCAACAACTTAGATGACCAGTTAAAATATCTTTTCTGCAGGCATCTTTCAGAGACAGAAAAACCACCACTTCGGAGAATTAATCTTTGATTTAATAAAATAAAATAACAAAACCCTGTTGTATTTAGATAAGACTTTGTTAAAGTTTGAAGAGAGTGTTTTGTTCCACCATGTTCCCGCTCTTTTTCTGTGGGAATCTCTAGTTCCCAGAATACTTTCCGGACGTACAGAAAGAAATATTAAAACTGTCATGAGCAAGTGCGTGTCTGATCCTGGAAATACTGTATGACAGATGATGAATAGAAAGCTGGTATCTTCATTGTCAAACTTGCACATTATCTTGTTGCATATCTTGTATCTCAGTTAATTTATAGTCTCGTTGCTTGAAGCTGGGTGCTATTTCACGCTCCGGTGGAAAAAGATAACCAGCAGAGGACAGATGGTAGGCTTAGGAGTGGTGTATCTTGAGGCAGTGCTGTGGGTTGCTCTCTTGTATCATGATAGGTTGCCTGCTATTTAAAATGGGACACTGAAGCACAGATTGCAAAAGCTTTCAACTTTTCTTGTTCCCCAATCAATTAAAAAAACCAAACAGCAACCAACCAACCAACAAAAACAAAGCAGAAAAAATACAGATCCCTCTATGAACACATGTGTTTGAGAAGTGGCCTTCCCAAGTATGATATTCCAGAGGAATTTCACTTGAAGAACATCTCCATGGAAGCACCACTTCCATGATTTCACTGAACTAAGCACCCGGACTTGGTTTTAGCAGCACCTTGAATCTCTCAGAATGATATTCATACCTGAGGGAATCCGTAGAGTTCTGCTATAGAAGTAGAGAAGGTGGGATTTGAGTTTTCTGCTGTGTTTGCAGCATGGAATTCTATTCTGTGAAGCCTTGATGTAGTCATAACTATACTAATTTTTCAGATTTTTTTGGAAGAAACGTGAAGCGCACATGCGGTTCTGAGGCTGCAGTAAGTGCCTGGAGCAAGTTGCTTTCCTGTAGTCTGAGCATAAATATGTTTGAAATTTTTCAGTTAAGTGAAGGGTCATGTTTCGGACATGTCACCTAGAGGAAAAAAAATTCCATGGATAGGAGTGTGATGTTTGAGGCATGTGATGTGAAATGTCTGGAAAGTTTCTTGCTTGCATCATCGCTTTTGTTATTCTGGCTTAAACATGCTTAATTGAAAAGGACCTATAGAAAATAGCATTCTTAATATCAAGTGTTCTAACTTAAGAGTGAATTAGACCATGTTTCTGAAGGGCAGTTGGGTTCAGAGTTTGGAAAGAATTTAGCCTTGCAACACTTTGCCCATGTATGTCCCACCACTGTGTATCCTGAAGTGCTCCCTGAGGCGGGGAGTGTGAGCATCATTGGTTGTGCAATGATGCAGATAACCGAGAGCGTTTTGCATGTCTGCAAATAAAAATGTAGCACATATAGGATTTAATAGCAGCTGAGCCATGGGTTGGATACTGGTGGGACTCCGACTTTGAGGACCTAAACGGCGCTGCTACGAGTTTGAGTGGAATGTCAGAGGCAAAGACAAGGTGTACAACGGAGTAAGAGCAGACACCTGGAGAAGTAGGAAGATAAAGAAGGCAGTGGTTAGCGTTGGTTAGCTCTAAGGATTTACTGCATTAATAGTTTGGTTTGCCTTGCAAAGTCCATGGTTACACAAGTGTTTCTAGTGACTATGTGCTGGAGATCAGCAAAAAATGGCTTATGTATGTGTCAAGAACACAATAAAGCCTAATACAAAGACAAAAGACTGGTGTACTTCCAATTTCTCTTTGTTTTGATCTTCACAGTTTCAATTTAAATCTTATAATTTCTCCTTCTGCTTTCAGTATCTCTCTGTTGGAAAAAAGCATTTTCAATAATCCTGTCAACGTACAATTGGCCAAACTTCTTAAAAGTTGTTTGTGTGTTTTGTCCGCTAATGGATAGACGTTGGCAGCATGCTCGTAAGCCAGTCTGCCGAATCGGTGATCACTGCTGAAAATGCCGGTCGTTATGCGCACAGGGTTCTTGCTGTTGCCTCTGACAGAAAGCTGAAGCTATAATAGAAAAAAATCCTTAGGCTAAACTGTAGATAGACTCTGTGTGTGTGTATTATATGACCCTTCTTTCTAACTACAGATCTTTCCGGTCAGCTTGACAGCGAGAGCAAGTGCTAGAATATATACATATAATACCTAGATATTGGGATTGCACTTGAACAAAGCAGCGCGCAGGCTAACACGGCCACTTTGTAGGGAGGTGGATGTGGGAGTCCAGAGGCCATGAAGCGACCCGTCTGAGGCCAGACATCAATTTGATATCAGAGAGGGATTAGAGCCTGGGACTTCTGTGTGGCAGTTTGATGGCCAAGTCACTAGCCAACAGTGTTGATTAGGTGGCTGCAAAAGCACTGTATAAAGTAGTTAATGGATATATAGAAAAGAATATGTTCAAGACCCATGATAGTAAAAGAAACAAAAATAAATCATTTTTAGTAGAATAACCCCAAAATGCATTTAACCTAAAAAGGGCTAAATTACCAAGGGAACAACTAAACGTAATTTATCCTGTTTCCTCAGCAAATGTCACTCATCTGAACTGGAAGACTTGATGTCTGGAGCAATGAGGCTATTTTTAACTTACCCGCCATGAGGATTCTTTCTTCTTTTCCACACTTGTGCGTAGTTCAGGTTATGGATACGAAAGTGTGCAAGAACATTCTGAATCCTCTTCCACCAGCAGGAGTAACAAAAGACTTAGGACTCTTGACTTCACTCCGTAAAATAGAGTTTATACAAGCTGGGTGTGACCTGTGGTTGCTAGTTACTGTTTTGGTAGTAACATCCTACGTAAGCATCTACTTATGACTACTTTAATTGCACGATCTTGAATCTGATTATGCTTATTCAAAACTGGTGAATGGGTGAGGAAAGATGATAAACACTATCCTGGTGTCTTAATTGCTAAGAGGGGAAAACATTCCAAATTTGATCTGATGAAGGAAATATAGTCTTAAGTAGACAGAAGAAACTTAATTTTGGATGGTTTGGTTTGTGTCACTTTAGGTTTTTGGAGATGCTGCAGAGGGCGGGTATAGACAAATGTACGTATTGTACAACGTGGTTGTATGGGATGTGGCGTGTGATCAAAGTAGAGTTGTGATACATTAGTGTTACTGCTGCTCAGTAGCATCGTGGCTTTGCATAGCATAAACCACTCTTTTGTTTTTTCTTCTTTTCTTTTTAAGGCAGCTCTGCCTGAAGATCTTTCGCATAACTGCATGCAATTCATTCTTTCTTGGAAGCGTACAGAGTTGTGGCGTTCTCGTCCTCTGTTCCTGCCATGATTACGTACAATACACGTTTCTTACGCGTGAAGCAATACATCCCACTGAGACGCCATTGCTGGGCAGCCACCTGCGCGTCAGGGGTTTCTGTGAAGTACAGAGGAGCGTTTAAGGCTGCCTCTGCTTTTAATCACTCTTGTGTATAGTTTGGCATTCATAACACATGTTTCTCCATAGCTGTTTGACATGGCAGCTTGAGTTGGGCCCTGGAGGAAGCTACAGAGCTGTTGTGCTGGTGCGAGCCCTGCCCACCCTAATTACAGACACTCTGCTCCGCTCTGGAAGCTCCCTCGCGCTCGCTCCTCCCTCATCCTGTATCACAACTTATCTAGAAACAGGCCCTGCCAATTTGTCCTGAGAGGAGGTTGCACGCTGAACTTTCAGTGGACTGTGACTGAGGAAGTAAGGGGAAAAGGGGTGATCCCTCGTTTTCCTCACCTCTACGCTTCTGTCATTTATCTTTTTTTTTGTCTGTTGGTGGTTTTGGTTTGTTTCCACATTCAAGATTGCCTGCAACCAAAAAGGCAAATTAATTACCTGCCACTTAAATTTATTTTTAAAAAAGGGATCTAAAGTTTTGCTATGGTTTCTTGTGTATTCTTTTCTGCAAGAATTTGTGTCTAGATGTACCGGACTCTCTGACCCAAACTATTCTATGGAACGTTATCACCTGTCAGACAAAAGATGCCCATGTTGAACTCCTGGTAACTTTGTGGTTCAGAATTTTGGCCTTAGTAGTTCTGCTTTAAACATTTTATGAGTTGGAAGACAAAAGTATTCCTCGGTCTTGAGTGACCTTACATTGGCGGGCAAAAAGCATTAGCTACCTTGTGTTGCTGGACTTCCTTATTAATGTAGGACTCTCCTTGTGCTTCGTGGTGCTTGGGACTCTGCCATGTTACATAGGAATTAACTTACAGATTTGAATATGTAGATGTGTCATCTGCTCTGTGGCAGGTCTATGCCCGCAGGCTACAAAAATATTGTTGTCGTGAACCCCAAACATTTACTTTTCCAGCCTTTGTAGGCTTTTTTCCTCCCCATTCACAGAGCTATAGGTGTCACAAAACACAGACATTAAGTGAACAGTGGAGGAACTGTTCTACTTTTTAGGTAAGAAACTTAAATGAAGGAAAAGGAATTTTCCTCAATCTTGTGATGTCTCATATTTCCATGGAATGTACAATTCATTACAAAATAATACAGTTATGAATAGTTTTTATTTATTGCTGACAATTAGAATGTGGTCACAAAGAGACTGTGTTATCTGATGGAAAAGTTAAAACCAGGAGCTTAATACAACGAGATTTGATAAAACAGTGAAACTATTTCTACAAGGAAGGAGCTTCATTTTTCTAGACAAGGAGACAAAAAAAGAAATACAATTAGAGAGTAAATAATTAAGCACTGTGAAAGCAGGAGACTTGATTCTATTGCAACGTAAGAGGTCACCAATTTTTGTGGGAAGTTTCTTGCAGTCATCACGGTCCCTATACGGAGGAGAACGTCTTGCCATGTTAATGCTGAAATAGGAGATTGATTCCATCACATTATGCAGGTGCTACAGCAATGGTTACAAATCCCTTGACATGTGAAAACTTGTCACAAGAGAAGTCTACTTGCAGCTGTAAGGGCCCAGACTTGCGAGGTGTGAATTCGAAATAAATTTTTGATCTCTCCCTTGGTGCCAGTCGTGCCAGGCTGAAAAAAATAAATTAAATATCAATTAATTCAGGCTTGCATTGTCTTTCCATGAGATTCCCAAGAAGCAGAACTGCATGATAGCTAGGGCACCAACAGTTACCTGAGACCCAGCCTTGGTTTTTAAGAACTGCTTAGGGTTTGGGGCTTTGTGAAGACTAAGAAATGAGAAAAGATAGTACCATCTTCATTTACTCTTGAAGAGACTGATGGAAATGGAGTGCTACATCATGCCTCCATGTTAGGGCTGGTGACAAGTTTGGATTGTCAACACAAACTCAAAATAGGAAAACTTGAATGTCAAAGGCCAGCGCTGTCTTGGATGCCTGCTTGGTTCATATCCATTTTGGCAATAATATGATTTTTTTTTTCTAATGGCCAGGGTGCTTCTGGTTTGTGTCTCCTTTTGGCCTAAAGTGGCTTCATCTTTCACTGGAATAACGTTTCCCATATTTTTATGGATTATTACATCCAAATATTTCCAGAGCCACAGAAAGTCAGGCTGTTTTATGATAAAACAGGCTTTAGGAAATATGAACTGCTCAACAACCGAATTGATCCATAAAGCAGCAGAGTCCAGAGGAAAAGAAAAAAAAGTAATAGGACATTTTGCCCTTATGTTTTGAAAAGGCGTGATTTTCTCCAACTTTAAAGGAGAAGAGAGCAACTTCTTTTTTGGGCTGAAATGAGGGAGCTATGGCAGTGTCTTATTTGCTTTAGCTCAGACTTATTTTTGTAGTATTAGGGTACTCTGTATAAAAATGGAAACAAAGCCAAGCGGTAGAAGAAATATCAGAGAGACGGAAGAATTTAATGTGCCCGTTTGCTTTCCCAGGAAGGAAGGATGCTAGCAGTTTTTAGTTGTTAGGAAGTTCCTGTATCTCAATATATATCTAGTGGTATTTTTATCTTCATAAATAGCAAATATGAAAAAGACAATTCAAGCACGATTTTTTTTTCTTTCTTATTGTGGAATTAGACATGCTGTTGGTCGGGTTAGAAGCACTGAGTGAATGCGACGCTTTTCACTTACTGTATCTTGACCTGTTGATTCATGAGAGTCACCAGTAGCACACAGCGGCTCACGGGCTCCGGGAGGGGGTTGGCGTACGAGATCTCTAGAGTAACAGCTTTGTTCACTACAACCCGCCGAGGCATCTAAATGACAAAGACACGTTTCTGATCATTCCCCGTTTTACGCTTTTCTGGCGCCAGATTTCAGTCGAACTGTAAGCAGAGCATCTCTCGCGTTTGAGGATGAACGAGGCATTTCAGGAGCAGTGAATTTAACCGACAGTTGGTATGCCTTTCCGAATGCTTGAAGCTGGATTTGGATTAGCTGAATAGTGCTGTCAAGCTGTGTGCAATGTTTTGTGCACAATTTCAGTGAAACAGAGCCCTGACTATACAGACACATCTCATTAAACCTGTCTAATCTTCGGGTTGCCGAGTGGCGCTTTTTTTTTGGCACATCATTGATTAGGATTAAAGCGTTAAAACAATATAAACTGGCCCTAACAAATTAGAATTAAGGGATTAGGGTCTGCATTTTGGAAGTAGGCAAAGTTGTTTAAAGCACTTGCCAATAACTAGAATACAGATGAAACGAAAACAAGTTCTGTGACCATGAAGCAGTGGCACGTGACTGAGAAAGAAAGAAGGTAATGGAGCTGTTCTGAAGAACGGGGCAGAATCAGGTGAAGATTAAAAATCGGTGTCTCGGGTGCGTACTTCCTCAATTTAAGCAGGCAGAATTTTAGAGCAACATCTGAAATTGCAGCCCGAACTAATGCATTTATCCCCAAATTCTCGTCTAAAGATCTGAGCTCCAAAAAGACTCTTTAGTTCTTTCTGTCTGTTTGGGACATCAGGGAGAGAACTGTTTACCTTAATGATAATGTTTGTGTCCTCCAAAATGATTGTCTTCTCCACCAGCAGCTTTAGCCCATGCCTGTGCAGGACTTCACACAGTGCAGTAACTTGGATCCTTTTGTCAGTAGTCAGGTATTTTCCATAATAAGAATAAGGAATCTTTAACCGGATGTGTTTCCCTGGAATGCAGACATATATTTAGGAACCATTACATTCTCAAAGAATGATTAAAAAAAAAAAAAGATAGTTATTGTGAGGGGTTTTGAAGTTATCGAAGAGAACAGAAGCGAAGACAGCTGGAGTCTGTTTCTGTTTCTTCTTTGTGAGACTGTGTATTTCTCTCTTCTGGTGATCCTTTTCCACTTCAACTCCTTTCACCCTTACAGTCGTGAATGGAGGATTTTGGCCTGAAACTGAGGGAATCTGGTCATCTGCGTTTCACTGGATTCCTGTACTTTTGTATTTCTTATAATTTAAATCTACAACGATTTTTACCTATTCCCTCCTTCCCTCCCTATTTGTTTTACTTCAGTCAAGAAGAAAGTTTGGGTCAAGTTTCAGGGAGATCCTTTTCAAGTGACCTGCTCAGCTGCTTATTGTTGTAATCCTACAACTTTTCTGCTATGTATGGAAAAAAAAGTTTAACTTTGCAGCCCCTGGGGGTGAAAAAGATCTCTAGAATAGTTTTAATAGCCTTGACACTTCCAAAGAGACAGTTTCACTGTAACTTTTAACCTTTGTCTTAGTAAATTTCTATTAAAGCGATGCCTATTGAGTGCCAGAAAGCACACATCAGACGTTTTATATCTGTTAAGAGTGCAAGATGTGTTCCTATACATGTAATAATCACCACAGACACAGGTATGTGTGTATATGTGTATATATATGCACGCATGACACACACATAGAATCATAGAACGTGTTGGGTTGGAAGGGACCTCTAAAGGTCATCTAGTCCAGCCCCCCCTGCAGGAAGCAGGGACATCTTTAATTAGATCAGGTCGCTCAGAGCCTCATCAAGCCTGGCCTTGAATGTCTCCAGGGGTGGGGCCTCCACCACCTCTCTGGGCAACACGTGTATATATAGTGTTGCTTCTGGAACTATAACATAAATGTAGCCTTCTGTAAAACATTTCATGAGACCTTCAATTCCTGGTTGAACTAGGGAAAGTTTTTTGGGGGGAGGGAAATATCTTGTAAAATGTAGTCATAAACAATGCTATTAAGAGATGGAGCAAGTAGATGGGTTACGAGGCTGATGGAGGTATGACACTGATGTTTCTTACTTGCAGTTGCCTTCGTGTGGCTGAGGAGGGCTGTATTGCCTCCTCAGGGACATGGAAAGTTACCTTGTTTAGAACCCAGATCCACAGAAGTGGTTGCCTTCAAGATCTCTGTTACTGGTCTCCTTGTATACAGGACGGTTGACGCACTCATGTCCACCTTCACAGTCTTGCGGTCAGAAGATAGGTTATTGAGAATTAAGAGTAGGGTAATGTCTTTGCCAAACACTGGAGGCTCAGCCAGCTTGAATTTCCCGGAGATTCCAGGGTTTCTCATTGTTTCTGATGGTCTTTCACTCGGAGATTCTGTGCGTCCTTCTGTGGTGTTTGATCCAAATATCTTTGCCAAGGCCTTTTTATAAACTTGTCTTTCCTCAGAAGAACCTGGTCGAAGGAGAGAACCGAGTAAAACTTGTACTTTTTGTTGTCATTGTACCTCCTCTGCATAAAGGCTTTCAGAGTGATACAGGGCGTCAGCTCTGCAACACCCAGAAATATGCAACACCTAAAAGTTCCCCATGTTTTTATAGGCCTCTGTTCAGGTTTCTCACAGGAAAGCAATAAACATATGTAATAAGGTGAATAAGTCACTAAAATGAAATACGATGCATTTGTATTTGTTAGGATGCAAGAGTTTTTTTCCTTGGTCAGAACGTGCAGTAGTGTGAGAAGTGTTACTTGGCTGATCTGATGATAACCAGCCTCTGTATTAAATATGGTTGCACTAAACCCTTGAGGAGTGAAGTATTGAAATGTGGCCACTAATTCTGAATGGCAAACTTTTTTTTAAAAAAAAAAGTGAAATACGTTTTCCTCCTTTTTTTTTTTAAGACTTTGAGCCACAAACATTAAGCAAACTATTATATGAAATCTGTAACCCTAAATTAAAAAAATAAATAAAAAAATGGAAAGACCTAGGTACCAAGTTTTTGAGGGACGATAAAAATATTCCCGCAAACATGCGGCTATGCAGTTCTTAACCTTTTCTGCTTTGTTTGCTATTTACAGATGAGTGGCACTTAATCCCTTTACTGTTTCTTAGTAGTTTTGTTTCCTGAATCTGACGATGTGGAGACTGAGTCCACAGGGAGCACAAACACATAACAACTGAATGGCTGGGTAGCTGATGGTGGGATGTCAGAGCAGGAGCAGAAGAGAGCATAACTCGGTGAATTTATATGGTCAGAGAGGGAGACGGAGTGAGTCACCCCTCTTGGGAGCAGGGTGTAATGGGGCCTTCAAAAGGGCAGATGAGGAGTTGGAATGGACACAGCGAGGAAGAATTTATTTGCTGAGAGAGACTGAGCATGGAGATGAGCATCTCCACATGGGAGATGGATATCTGGTGTTAGAGGACTGGAGTTTAAGGTTTTGGAATAGTAGTTTGATTGTTGCCCCGCTCCCTCTGCCAGATATGCCAGAAAAATAGTACTTATTAATCTGTAACTTCCCCCACTGCAGACCTGTGCACAGTACATGACACATGATGGACTTGGTTTTAAGACTTTCTGGTATGACAGCTTGAGAGTTTGCCTTGGGTAGTTAAACATATTTTATAGCCCTGTTTTGTGTATATATTACACTTTGTGCTCCTGTGTAAAGGACTAAAGTATATTTTTGCATTGTGTCTCAATAAGGAAACTACTAAATACACAAACCCAGAAATATAATACCCATTGTGTTAAGAAAATAGTGTGAGAATACTGACAGAAATATTTTCTGAAGGAAGAGGAGAGATGCTCAAGCAAAACAGGTTACCCATCCTAGCTTCCTAGCACCAAGAATTCAATAGGGGATAATTGTGATAAGAAGAACAGTCTGCGATAATTCCTTTACCTTCTGGATATTTGTAATTACAGGTGACATCCACACGGGAATTGCTGCCCACAGCTTTGGTGCTGATAAACCTGCCAATTATTTCAGTATCACAGTACACTCTTTTCTTAGTTCCATCTTTGTACACAATCCATCTGTTGATATCGGCATTCACCTCCGTATACACAAATAAGGTGTCATAATCCAAGTCTACATCTCCTTCTTTGATGGCTCTGACAGACGCAGGGCCACACTGAAATAATCCTAAAACGCGGGGAGGGGAAAAAGGCAAACTTTAGTCATGCTTAGTTTAGAGGAAGGGATGTGAAGTCATGCTAAGAATTTACCTTTGCTTTGTTCCTGTGGAGTCGCATCTAAAACCTGCCACCCATTGTATGGGGTTCCCAGGTCTGGGCGAATGAACCAGCTCTCGTTCCAGACGTGATAATCCCTGGAGACAAAGAACAATGTCTAGAAAAACATAGTAATATAGAGTCATACAAACTTCCAATTCTAAGGGAGAAGGGAATTTTGTTTTTTTTTTAAAGACCGTCTAACACGTGACAGGAACTGGCTAGTTACAGCAACCCACTACTACTCTTTCAAAGGGCAGATTTACTGCCTGCTGTTGAGGTGTAGACCTCAGGGCAGGGAGGGAGAGAATATAGATAGCAGCAACTTGCTCTGGGAGCAATATGAACTATAGGTGGAAGATTTAAGCCGTGGATATAGGCAACGCCTTGTGATTGTGTTTGGTAACCCTCCAATGTGGGAAAGTCTTCATTTAAATAGAAACTTAAAATAGCTATGCTGGGTTGGATAAAATGCTCATGAAGTCCAATACTCCATCTATAGCAGTGTGCAGCAGCAGATGTTTAGAAAAGAGATGAGAACAGCACGTGAATAGAATGACCCTCCTCCAGTACAATTTCTTCTAGTTAGAGAATTAGGGACTTTCTGAATTAGATGTTACATTGATACCACTGGGTTTAATGGTCATTAGTCATCTTATTCTCTATGAATCTCTTTTGTCCTGTTCAAAAACTCTTTATAGCTGTGTTTTCAACAGCATCCAGTGGTAATGAGTTCCACAAACTCTGAAAGGAAAGGATAGCACGAAAGATTGGTAAAATGTAGATCCCAGGAAGACCCAGAAAAGATCTGTTGGCTGGATTTTGTTCAGAGGCTAATATTTCTAAGGAAGTCCAAAGGTGGAAGATTTCCCATATCCTTCAACCACATACACTTAGTGAAAGAAAGCAGATTAAGTGAAGATGATACTTCTGGTGAAGCCTGGTGCGCACGGGGGCTTTGAGCTGGATGATATACCCTTGGGCCTAGTTAGTTCACTTCCTGAAAGGTGAAGTGGCTGCCGAGTAAAGATTTTAAAACTGGAGGGCAACTAAAATATAAAATGGTATTATTTAAAGAATATCGTGTTTCTTTGGCTACTCAAATTCTGAGGCTCGATTGATGATCACGGATCATTTGCAGTTTACAGCACTGGACTACAATGTCCAGTAACCAAGTCCGGAGAGTGTTGGGATTGTTCTCTCTTCAGCTCCCACAAAGGGAAGGTCTAGTTAAGGGAGTGCTGGAAAACCTCTTGGGGAGGCTCCCATCTACCTGGGGAGGACACGGGCTGAGAAACACAGGCTTTGGATGTTTGATGAGAGGAAGCTATGGCAGCAGTAAGCCATACTGCTTAAGCCATGCATCATAAGCCATAAGAGCATGGAAGGTACACAGCTGCATTATCAGGAACAAAGTGGTTTGGTGTCAATAATTAAAACAGCCTTGGGAACTGGTACATTGTCAATGGAAACATACTTTTCAAAGAAAGTTGCGACTTGTTTGAGGCCAGGGACTGCAAAAAATTGGGTTGGTTACTTGAAGTAATCGTTATCTCAAAACCATGAAGTATGTTTTCTGTCCAAATTGATGTCTAGTGTATTCATTTAGATATTTGTATTAAATTTTGTGCCCTCACTTAGTTTTGTACTACTAGCGCTCATGGTTTTAAGTCTTACAAATCCTCTCTCTAATTTTTGGTGAGATGCAAAAAAAAAAAAAAAATCATATTCACCATGTGGAATCCTTGCCGATATTAAGACTCTTTCCAGAGCTGTCATAGTACTTATCAATACTCAGGTTTCTATCCACATCATGGGCAGAGTTAAAATTTGAAACCAAACGAGTTGGAATCCCCAAGCACCTCAGAACTGAAATATATTAAAAAAAAAAAAAACAACCAAACACACATACACAAACAAAAAATACACACAGCTTTAGTGATTAGAAAAATATGTGAGAAACAAAGTGTCTAAATATTTTGTGATTCTTCAGCATTTGCAGTCTTCGGAGCACTGTTCCTCTTGCACAATTAACTGCTTTGTAGTTTTGATAAAACCGGAGGTCACCGGTGCCTCCATTTCACCCCCATTTCATAGTCCTCTATTCTGAAAGCTTACCTGTACACATCACGCCGGCGAAAACCCAGCACTGGCCATACTGCACAGGCTTGTAGTTGTCCTGACGCCACTTCTGGAGGATTAACACACTGCCGTCCCACCTGGAGGGATTCTCATGTGAATGGAAACTTCCTTGCCATTTTCCCAGGAGAACTCCATTGTCATTATCATTTCCATTGATCTAAAAATAGGCCAATGGACAGAATGCACAACATCAGTTGTGTGTAATGCAGCATATCTAGTTAATTATGTTGCTTAAGGTGCAGGTGGCTGAGGCTCAGTGGTATAACTAATGCTTTCTGCTTAAGCATGTAGGATTCAGATTAAGCTATCCACTTCTTACCATAGAACTGATTACTCGGCCCACATATTTAGGATCTCCTCTTCGGGATACATCGATGGCTGCGTCCTGACGATAGTACAGGCTCAGATCAAGCATGGTGAGACAGATGTTTAGAAGGTGATCTTGAAACTGTGGTCAGATAAGACAATTTTTTAAAAAACAGATAGTTTCACAAACAGAATTAGAGGAGATTCTACTGCAGTTCCTCCTTTTTAAGATATTCCCGCCAGGTAGTGAGGCACAAAGACGGTAGTGTGCAATTCACACTTGAATATTGGCTAAAGGCAGACTAACTAATTAAAATAATAATCTGGCAGGATGCCTTTTGCCATCAGAAGAGGTGACAGCAGTAAAACTAAAACTGCCAAGCTTATTCTGACTGCAGTTGTTAGACTCTCTCGAGTTATATCCCTGGAAACTTTCAAGGTGAGGTTGGACGTGGCTCTGAACAACCTGATCCAGCTGAAGATGTCCCTGCTCATGGCAGGAGGGTTGGAATAGATGATCTTTAAAGGTCCCACCCAACCCAAATGATTCTATAATTCTATGTCAACGTCAGTTCTGGCACATTATAGGAAAAATAGTGGGTGCATTGGAGCCACACGAGTATGTTGTCACTTGTGCTATGGATGCTTTGGTCACAGGTGAGGTCCGCGCTTGTACCACGAGCTTCAAGCACATGTAGAAGTCAGTCCTAGCTGCAGTGCTGAGCTAAATCTTCTCTCACACTGCGCGAACCACAAATAAGCCTAGCCAGGTTTGTTTGCTTTTCATATAAATAGACATATATATCAGAGGCAAATAATGAGAAGAGAAAATGCTATTGGAGACAGAATAAGGGCTGAAATTAATTCCTTATGGCTTACCTGTCCATAGTACCATCCTCTTGCTTCAATGTACTTTGCATTGCCCACAAAGATTATTCCGTTTTCATTTAGAACATATTCTTGTCTCTCATTTTCATTAGCCATGTAGACAGCATCACCTGAAAACCAAGTTGCAAGTGCTTTTACTCTTAAATCTGAGAATACTAGCAACCTTTCAAAAACATTTGTATCTTGATTTGGCAAGGGGAAAACTACTAGTTGGAAAACACGTTGTTATAGCTCCCTGAACATGTGCAGTTCAGTGAAAAAGCCTGCTATTGTATATGGCTGGGGGGGTAGGGAATCCAAGTTATACTACTTTAACTTTTTTCCCTAATTTTAGCGTAGCCTTTGTGTATTTTTGTGTATTATCTAAATGTCCCCTATCTGTCCATTGTATTTTTGTGAGAAAGATTGAGAAAAGTCCAGGCTAGCTCACTGGGTTACTCTGCCTTCTCAGGGTAGTTAGAAGTAGAATAGACATTTGAAAAGAATCACACAGATGACATTTTTCTGCTTTCCAGTCGTGTTTAGACTGGATATTAGGAAAAATTTTTACACTGAAAGGGTTATCAAGCATTGGAACAGGCTGCCCAGGGGAGTAAGGGAGTCACCATCCCTGGAGGTATTTAAAAGATGGGTAGATATAGTGCTTAGAGATATGGTTTAGTGATGGTTTTTGTCAGAGTTAGGTTGATGGTTGGACTAGATGATCTGAAAGGTCCCTTCCAACCTAGGCGATTCTGAGATTCTATGTTTGTCTTGTTTTAAGATTCCTAAATGAAGATCTCTACTTGCCTGATCCAAAGTGCTATCAGAAATGTTATTAGGATAGCCTGCTCTCAACCATTCCCTTTGATTTCAGTTACTCTGAAGTTCTCGGCTACTCTGGTTTCCCTAGTCTGAGGCCCAGGAAATAGCTGCTATGAAACCATTGGCTTCCCACAGATGTTTAGGCTGTTTTGATCACTCTTTAGGTAGCAATATCTACTTAGCGCTGTGTTTAATTTCATAATGTTTAAAATTATTTTCTGAAAGCCTCAGGATTTCGGGAGACACGTATAAAAATCAGCTTTTTCTATTTTGTTGAGTCAACTTCTTTACCTTCCTATAGGAACTTCCCATCCTTCCCTTCCTGAAAATAAAAGATCGTGTAATTTAATTTACTTATATCATATGATATAGTATTTATTTTTGTAGCTGTCAACCCTATTTTTTTTAAATAATATTGTCGTTGCTTATTCCCAAGCTTTTGGGCCAGCATGGGCCTGGAGAATTGTGTGCAGCTCAAGTGGCTGTACTTCAAGTTGTGGATCAGTTGGAAAGAGTGAGAGGAGCACTGAGGATGCTCAGCAATCCTGAAAATATAACTTATGAATTAATCCTAAATTATTTGAGGTAGAAAAAAAAAATAGGGGTGAGGACTGGGGCAAGTGTGGTAACCAATGGCAGAAGTTTTGGTGAGGAGGATGGGGCAGGGGGGTGGGGGAGCAGGAGTCTGTCCTTGGTGTCTATTGTATGTAGGATGAGAAGTTATGTGCTGAAAGCAAAGCAAAGAAGATTTGGTTAGTTAATGGGACAAAATTCTAATGGAAAGGCTAGTGTTTTAGTGGAGTGAATTGCTGGGGGAGGTGCTGGAGCTTCCCTCATGGCTGGTTGTTAAGAAGAAATTCAAGATCTGTCAGGAATGACCTAAGTGCTAAACTGAACCTGCCTTAGAACATGGTGTGGGACTAGATAACTGTCTAAGATCCTTCTGGTGTTATGAGTTTATGATTCTGAGTGATCTAAATGTCCTTCTGTAATCACTTGAAGGACATCTTTTTTCTAAGGTTTATACGCTCTCAAGTAAATATGCTAGAGCCAGTTTTTTGAATAAGTATACTTAGACTTTTTTATAACAACACTATTCCTAGCAATAACTCGGAGCAAAATTAACATTAGTTTAAAAGGAAGGAAAAAAAAAAAACCCACAACACATCACAACAAATCTCTTCCTTTCAAATACGACTAAATAGTAAGAACCCCTTCTTCTATTACTCTCAGCAGACAAGGAGAAAAAAAACCCCACAATCGGCCACATTAGTCCTCTTTTTTAACAGTTATAGAAAGACATAACTATAGACCTAATCCTTTATTAAATTAGTGCCTTTTAATACAAAAATGCAAAGTTGTTATCTCTTCTGTCCTCTCATTCTGGAGTTCAAGTTTATCCTGACATAGCGAGAACCAATCAGGATGTAAATTTCTATTGGTAGTTTTTAATCGGTATTTAAGTACACTTTCTAACATACATATACTTCTAGTAATTTCTTTATATAACCTTTGCCACTGAAACAAGTGGCAAGTATCGGACATCTAGGGAAAGAGATACATTCTACATAGTTCTCAGACATACATATCCTTTTATCCCCTAAAGCTTTGCAGTTGATGTTTTCACTTGCGAGCTAGAGATAAGCAGTGTATGATCATTCGTTTAATTCACGATTAGCACTCTTTATTCTAGCTGTTAACTGTATATATCTTCAATAGCATTGGGATTTAATGCATCATTATCAGAGGCTGGCTTGCAAGTATCTTAGATTTCTCTTTAAACGTCCTTAAGAGACTTCATTAATGTCAAAACATCACTTTTCACTGACAGGTTTGAAACAAATACATTAGTGAATTAATAAGCTTATTGGTTTGTTATCCTTATGGTAAGATCAGTATTTTCTATGCCCAAGTTCGGTATTTATTTCAGATATATGACCTCTGAAACTAATTGCTTTCGGCTTGCTAAACTAGAAATTTTTGCTTGTCCAAAAGGCTTTTCCGTGTGTTCAGTGACCCTAGTAACCCTTCGCTGAGCGTGTTCGAATTCACAATTCCTGGTCAGGAAAGATTAACCAAAAGAAAATTCCAAATGAGATCTTGTGACCTCATACAATGGCATTAATATTTAAATCTGAGTGACTGTTCCCTCTTATATTTTAAGATTGCATTTGCCTTTTTCAGGGCCATTTCACTTAGGTTCTTATTGTTTAACTAGTACTTTCATATTCTTCATGACTTCCACCTGGTAAGTCTGCCATTGAAATTATTGTTAGTTCTCTGAAAACATATGATCTTTTATTTTGGATTATTATACCTTACCCCTTCTCAACTCCTCCAGTCTCCGAGGCCAGCCAACTATGTCTATGTGGTGTCCCAGCCCACCCGTGTATGGACAATGCTGCTTAATGTCAGCAGATCGAAGTCGGTAATGAACCATTTGATGGGATTGTTTGTTTTTTTCAGGTGCCACTTAAGGATCCAACCCAATACTTTCCTTTTAATCTCTAGACCTGACTGTTTCCTTGTAAGTAGTTCTTTACTGATATTACAGTTTATGAATTAGTTCCTGTCTTTTACAGCTTAATGAATAAGGTCCCATGTGGAGCTGTATCTACAGACCAGATCTGCCATTTATCCTTTGAGAAAATAATTTTTCTCTTTCCCGTCTGCTATGACACTTACTATAGTGGTAACGTACCCTCAAACTGAATCTGTTCCTCTTTGTCAGGATCAGGGAGCTACTCCACTCTGCAGAAGCTTATTCAGCAGCATCCAGCTTTAAGGACACTCCCTTTTGTTTGGCAGTGGTCGTTGCATCATCTGGTAAATCTGGAGAGCTCCTCTGCAAAAGCATTAGTTTTAAACTGGAATGGCGCAGCCTAATTTTTCTCAGCTTTCATCTGAGAATGATTTGTCTGGTCTCCTGAGTACCACTGCTACTCTGGCGTTTCAGTTCAGGAGCTGTCAAATATTTCAGTCCCTGCAGTGTGGTTTCCATCAATTAGAAGTTACACCACAAGTGACCTTTCAGGAGGTTCTGGGAAGGCTTTTCCCCTCAGGACTGTCTATGCAGAGACAGTCTGAATTTCCTGAACGTGCTTCTATAATTATTTCTGTCTTCCAAGACATCCTGAGCTAATTAGCAGTTTTTTTCATGTTGGCTTTCGACATATTTGTTAGTGGCCCTTGACTAACGTATAGTCACAGAAGAAAATAGTGGATGATTGTGGTAACTTTTCTCTTCTGTCATAAGCTGTTTACTCACTCAGCTGGCGAAGAGCTTCCTTAATTCTAGACCAGTGTAGTTTAAGCCTAATCTAGGTTTCTAGACTATCACGTATTTGCAAAATCTGAGTTTAGGAAGTGGCGTTTCTTCTGCAACATGCTGAGGCTGCAGAAATAAAAAACGGAGCAGCAAGAGATGTCCCTTTTCAACCCGTGACAAAAGACGTGGGAAATGCCGTCTGTTTCACACTAGCCCTCTCTCAGTTTTTATAAAGTTAGTTGAGCTGTTGTGTCTGCAGGTAACATCTACAAGAGCAGTCTTGCTCGGATTTAGGTGCAAGTCAAGGATGTTGCTGTATGTTTGCTTCAAGTTCTGAGCAGTACGTGCACTTACGAAAGCCTGTCAGCCCTCATTTACAGAAAAGTGATCTGCTCAGTCCTGCAGGAGGAGTCTGGTATCACCCCCTATAGCACATTTCATTAGGATAAAGGGGGGAGGGAGAGATGCAGCAGCAGCTTTTTAACGTAGTAAAACCAGGTCTCTGAAGTGATAGCTGAGATTGGGTCACCAGTGGCAGCAAAGACACAGCTTGAGGGAGAAGGCTCCCTGTGCAGATATGAAAGCAAATAGGTCAGTTAAGTGCAAGAGCAAAGGCGTTGGTACCTACCTGAGCACCAAGGGTTGAAGAGTAACACAAACTGCCCCAGGAATCTGGAGAAGATCTTGTTCCCTGAGGTTACCAGGAGGGTGAGATTGTACCGTCCGATGACAGCATTGGCTGGGCTGGAGATCGTGAAGTTGGTGTAGCCGGACTCGGTGGATCCCTGGACGGCACTCCAGCCGCTTGCCCCCGCCTCAGAGAGCTTAAATACAGCCTTTGTACGATGAGATTCTGAGGGGGATGGTCCTGCCAGAAAGAAGGGGTGATTGGTTTCCATTCCAGCGTGTGGGTTCAATATTAACTTCACACTTGAAATGAGCACATTGCTGGGGGGAAGCATTAAAAGTACACAAAGAAAAATTGCATCCCTAAATAGAATAAGGGGAGAAGTGCCAGGGATAAAGATCATGGTTCTATGAGAACATGGATTAAGCTAAGGGAGCGTTACCTATTTCAGTGACAAATGCTAGGCTCTCCCCGGTCTGCCTTGGTCTGTTGAAGTAGAGGGAAATAGTGAAGCCTTGTCCTCGCCTCACAGTCAGCTCGGTGTTGGCATATTTGTCAGTATGGTGTGCGCTTGCATTTAGTGATGGCTGCCAGCTGATATGTGTTGGTGTCAGATCTGTAAAAGAGAGGAAAAGACACGAAGCAGCAGCACGGAAGGAAGTCATTTGCTGGTAAATGGCATGATGAGGTTGCTAAGAGCAGTTATCTTTTACCGGAGGAAGGACAACTTAAAAATCCAGAGGGTCCGTTAAGTTGATTAAGTCTAGTGGTCAATAATAGAAATTTTTGCCTGGGATTTGTTACGGGGCTGTCATACACTGAGGACTTAGATACTTTCTATGCAGTGCTGGTTCCTGTTTTATCATTGGACTTAAAAAATACTTACAGGGGCAAATCAGTGCCATTTCATGGCCAGCACCAAATAAAGTGGGCTGTAGCCCCTCTACATTTTCAACATATCTATTTTTAGGATCTCAGAAATGGCTATCTTGCCTTTCCTGCTGACATCCTGATGCCATTTGGGCTAGAGTAGGGAGAGATACATAGTGAGAGATCATCTCTTATATGAATGATCAAGGGTTATTTCAGGACATAAATTGGAGCTTTTGACGAAGAAATCGGTCTGACAGAATTTAGTTCTGTGCAAAGTGAGAACTGGACCACTGGGATTCCCGCTCTGGCATGCGTTACCTTCATTTCCTGGAGGAATTCTGATGACTTACAGTGTGCTTGGCGTTCTCTGATATTGAGTGTCCTCCTGCACACCTGCTGTTATTATGGTCTGTGGTTTAAAACCCATGAAGTGGCTTTTGGCGCCTTAAATGCTAAACTTGACTTTTTGGCAAGTGAGTATGTATATGAGCTTCCTTGTGAGATGGGTTTCCCTTCTAGAGTTCATCTTTTACTGCCAGGCTCACACTTGAGCAGTTATTTTGTCTTCGGGAGCTCCGAGAGGCACCATCCTCTGCGTTTATGCCTGCCCTCTGCGACTCCACAGAGCCCACCCGCAGCGTTGTGTTGCGCCTTTTGGCGTATGCCGAGGGCAAGAACCTTAGTGAAGATTCTTCCAAATCACTTTTATTAAGGCTAGTATCATAAATGCCATGAGGTTGGGGGGTAGGGAGGGACAGGATGGGGGGACGTGACCGCCACCATTTTAAAGGGAATTCAAAAGAAAACAATAACAACAACAGAGTGGGATGGAAAGGATGGATTAAGGCCTATGGTACCAGGCACTATTATGGTAGGGATCTTCAAACAAGCTTCTAAGTCTATCTCGTACCATACAGCATAGCAATGAAATGCTAAGGCAGATCTGAAACAATACAGCTGCATATTAAACTACAATTTACATATAATCTTCAAAGAAGAAGTAAAAATAAAATCTAACTTATGCAAAAAAGTGCCATAATTAAATTCAAGGAAGAATTTTTTTTTTTATTTGTAGTCTAAGAGCACAAAGAGGTAATGTGAACAAGCATTGATGGGCTGAAAGAGAGAATCTTTAGTATGACTATCTGGGACAACAGTGAACTGCAGTAGGCTTTCCCTGCAAAGCAACGTTTTAACAACTGATTTGAAAATGTTTTTTTCAGCATTGAACAAGAGAGAACCCTGCTTTGCAATTGTCCAGTTCAATAATAATCTTCATGGAAAACTTCAAAAAGCAGAGATATTGTCATTATTGTTTTCCTCTGGTAGGGTTTAATGCCTCCTGGAATTCCCATCTTATAGGCTCCATGCTCACAGGATGGATTACACTAATTTTGTTAATACAAAGCATAACGCATCTCTGAAATATCATTTAAAAAAATGAAGGGGTTAGATGGAATTCCACATGGTGCCTTTCAAAGTAATGAGAATTTCTTTTCTTTTTATTCCCCCCAAAACATCCTCTGCTTAGTTCAAAAGTTATTCTCAAACAGGTCTTAATAATAACAACAATAAAACTTCGAAAATGAAGTGCAAGAACAAGCTACAATATAAAATTTCCTTCAGACAAGAAATCCGAGCAGATACCTACAGGGCACGAATCCTAAGGGAACAGTCGTGAATAAAGTTAGGGTTTCCCTGCTCAGGGGAAGCAAATGATGCGCAGAACTCACCTGCCATTCCCTCAGCTTATGAGAATTGCATACGCCTTCTACTTTGTCCTTCAAGGATGTCCAAGTCCCATTAATCATAAAAAAGAAAAAACCCAGCAATCTTTTCGTGCTGTCAGCTGAAATTTGAGAGAAGGGAGAGGTACTTAGTTGTTATTAATACCTGCAGACTTGTCAAACGAATTAACTAGTTCCTATAATATATGTATGTCTAATGCCAACGTTCCTACTCAACGTGGGTGTAATTATGGGAGGAGATACCAAAATTATTTACTCAGAGGAAATGCGTTCTCTTGAATCCCAAGACAAGAAGAACTTCCTACAAAGGATAATAGGTGTGCCATGAATAAGTTATCTTTAAGGATGAGGAAACAGGGAGTGTGGTGGGATGTAAAAGCCATATGAAGGGAAAAGGAGCATTTCCTGATTACTTAACTTCCAGATTGGTTAATGTCACTTCTGGTACGCTCTGAGTTGGTTTGACAGGGGGGTTTTTTGGGTCTTGAATTATCTCCAACACCCCCTGACTTCTGTGAAATTAGGAACTCCCACCAGAAACAAATGTCTGTTTACCTGTTAGGGTAGCCAGCTCCATACTACTATTTCAGCAAAAGTTTTATTTTACCTCCCTCCCAAACTATTGGCCATACGTAGTTTTTATCGGTGCAAACTCTAAGCCTTCACAACTGTGAATATAATTCTATTTATTTTTGTACCCTTGCTTACAAGTGTACAGATAATAAAGTGACATTGCTGTTGGGAGGAATATTTATCTGTTTAAGACTCCACAGCTCTTGTTTTAGCACCCAGTAAAGACTTAAATTAGTCTGACTTTTATGTTACAAAGCAAAAAAAAAAAAAAAAACCAGATGAAAAAGATGCAGAAGCTAAATTCCAATACCTGTTTCTGAGGTTTATTTTTACCAAAAAAAACAAACCAAAACTGGCTTCTTGCACTTTTTTGAGAAGCTTTGATACCCCAAAGACTAAAAGAGTACTTATACGACATTCATGCTAGTCCTGTCCTGAAAGAAAGACACTAAAACTTTTCCCACTGGGCAGCAGTATATCTGGAACGGTGTATCTCCACTTACATTATAATTCAGAGGTCCTTCCTCCTCTTGGAAGCTTCCAGGATGTTCAGGCTGTCAAAACTTGTTCCAGGAATCTCCTCAAATGGATTTGATTGCTGTTCAGAGCTACTTTACTTGGCCTTTTTCTCTTTTCCTTAATTCATATTCCTTGGAAACCATAAGAGCCACAAGCCTCTGATGTTACCTGGTCTTCACACGCAGCCCTAGTGACAAACCGCATCGACCAGTTCTTAAGTTCAGGCGTTCGGTACTTAAAGTGATTGCTTCAGATGTTACACATTGCTCCCTCTGGAGTATGACTGTTTCCTTTCTTCTTCCTTGCTACTCACATAAGTAATTAAATCTCAGAGCACTTTTTCTGTCTTGGCTGCAGCCACCTCCTTTACCTCTGGATGTCACACCCACAGTGGTGTTCTCCAAGCCACCAGAACCTCTCTCAGGCTGGCCTACATCCCAACCGGCACCTGCTGGTCACACCTTCACCACAGCAAAGCATCAGCAGCTGCTTTTGCAATCCCTTTGGAATGCAGCGGTCATGGTTCCTAAGTGACTAAGGACTTAACATTGTCACAGGTGTTTTTCCGAACTCAATTCCACCCACCCATCAGCCAAAAGGGTTCAAAATATTTGGTTCCTCCTTTTCCCTTGTTTCAGAGCCTTGAAATTACAGTGCAGTTTGCTAACTTTCAGAGAAAAACATACCCTTTTTTTTTTTTCTTTCATTCGCCTCCTTAATAATATTGTCTGTTGTTTGTATTGTGCTATTGTGTCCTCAGGGTAACCACATTGTACCTTACGCTTGTATTGTTGCTACTCTTTACTAGAAAGAGGAGATCAGTGCAACTTCCACATAAAACCTTGTGGAACCCCTTCTGTGAGTCTGTAGCCAAGTAGGCACACATTTAATTAGACACAGATACATTAACTCCATGTGTGTGAGAAGTGTTTCAGGGAAAGGGTGTTGCCTTCCTTTTAATTCCCTTAGCAATCCAGTTTACAAGCTTCTTTCACTTCAGCTCGTGCAACTCACTTGACTTTAGCATACTCTGGTTGTTTTCATGCATACACGAGGTGTAAAAAGAAGTCATTAAGTCTATATCCACAATCTAAATCCAAGGCTGTGCTTGAACTTCTATTGTTTGGTCTATGTGATGAGAGCTCTTGGCTCTGGCGAGCCTTGAGGAACACCAGGAGGAAAAGACAGGGTACCGCTGTGGGCGACTTGTACATCCTCGCTGTAGCTCGTCTCGTTATATGTGCAGGATGGTCTCATGCTGATGTCATGTGGGTGGCAGGAGAAAACCAGGTGGCTGCAAGTGCCCTCCTAAGGCAATTTTGCAGGCTACAAGCACAAAAGGGGTTTATAGCCTGTCTGAGCTTGGGCTGCTCATGTGAGAGTGAGGAGTCCCTATGGCAAGTCCCAGGTACCTGGGCTGTGTGGTGGAAGGGGGGACACAGAGGTGGCTCCAGACACTTGTGAAGTTGTCAGTGGCTTCCTGGCCCAGCAGTCCAAAGTGCAACAGAGCAGGAGCTTGACTTCCCACTCACTTCACCAACACGGTTCATTTTCAGTCAGAGATTGAGTTACTCGTGTACAATTATCGGCCATAAACCAAGTCACTCACTGGACTACACCTAGTTCACTTGTTGCTGGAACCCAGCTTTTGGCCTGTCCCTGTCCTCCCATAAAGGGTGTAAGTAAGCTCTACTAAACTTGAACTCTGAAAGATGACTTCCTGACACACAATCTCTAGTGAAGAATTCCTAGCCCTTCCCAAGTTAAAAATACCTTAGATTTAAGATTACCCTCCCTTTGATTGCCAAAGATGACTTTCAGCCAGTGTAGAATACCAGCATGCAAAAATATCACGTATGTTGAGCTGGGCAATTATCTCAATGTGTTTGTCAAATGCCTCTCAAATGGGACACTGCCCAAATTCCTTTTGAACCCTTCCTATGCCTCATTTTGGTCACTGTGATTTACCAAAAAAGGAAATATCAGGACAGACTTTGCAGCAAAAAAGACAAAGCTTGAATGACCTAAATCGTGCGATTCATCCTGGCTACTTTCTAGTATCACGGTTGCAGTAAGGAGAAATGCTGCCTTGAAGGTCCACTGAATAAGGCTTTGAATGGGTAAAAACGAGTTTGCAAATGTTGGTGTAGAGACATCTGGAGCCAGAAAGAATGATTTCCAAAGAAAGGCAGACAAAAGCCAAACAAACAGTCTCTGAATAGAAATTAAGATGCTCTGTGTAATAACAAGGACACTCACAACAGTAAATGAAGAATCAACTATTCCTCAGTTTATTTAAAATTACAATGTAAAATGTTAACGATATAATGTTGGTAACACCTTATCACAGGAAGCGAGGATTTTGGCTTGCTAATCTTCTCATTGTTTTCTTATACAAGACTTCTTATGACATTTTGTTCCATTTATACACGCACAGACCGGTCATCGTATATCTTCATGTTATTCAGTCACATTTACCATCTTAAAGGTCTTGATGTTTGCGAATTTATCACAGGAGAAATTAACAAGTAGATGTTTGGAACCCGCCTCAAAAGGGATGAGTTTAAACTTCGTACTGGAATTCTCACCGGCTTTCAGTGGTGGCACGCTAAAAATAGGAAACAAAGGGAAAAATATAAGTTGAAAACAGGCCTACGCATCATGCTTGAGGTTCTTCACCGACCGTCTCCCATCTTAAGTCAGAATTTCTATCAGCTCAGCGTAGGATGGCCATGAAAAGACCACACCAGACTTGGTTATCTGACAGGTATTTAAATACTCAAACCCATGCGTTAAGGTCTCTCACAAATACATTACGCAGTGCCCCAGATAAGCACGCAAAGGGGGACGTGCTAGTAGCGTATGAGAGAGAACTTCATGCAGAGCAGGGGATGTAAAGCACATCACTGAAGAAGAATAATCTGAGACCATGAAGAATATTAATACAAACTCCCGAATGAGAATAGATCATAGCACCAAGAAAACCTCAGTGTTTACGCAGCAGGAAATTCTGAACGGAAGTTAAAATGTTTTATACCAACATATTTTGTAATTCTTCGAAACTCGTGTGTATGGTTTTCCCAAACTGCCTTACCCTGTCATATTGCCTTGTCTTGCCTGAGGATAGTTGTATGGGATAGACAACAGGCTAAATTCCCTCGGGAGAGCTTGTAAATTATGGGATAGACTGTTCCTAGTTACTCAAGTGCAAATGGCAACGTTAAGTTGCTGTCTACGTTTGTGCGTGTGTATTCAGTTAAAGAGTGCACTCCCACATCCCGGGTATTTTTCAGAAAAAACTGCATTTGCTAGCATACATCCACATTTGTGTGATATTTTGTATATGTACAAAGCAGGGGACAGTCTGAAAACTTAACCTTTCTGTTTCAGTTGTGAAATACTGAAGGAAAAAGAGCAAGTCAAGATACAAAGTCATCAAAACATAAAATAGGAACCTGGGATCTACAGTAAAAGGAACCTACTTCATTCCAGTCTCTTCATTCACCATCTAATAGTTTCTTGACTCTGTTTATTAATCTCCTAAGATAATTATTTTGTAGAGTTCTGAAAGCAGAGCTTGAAAATCAGCGTATCTGTAGGTCTTGTTTTGGAAAACTTTTTTTTTTTTAATTTAAAAACTGAACCCAAACCAAACTTGTATTGTAATATTCACCATTCTTCCTATTATCTTCCTGCCTGCCTCGTGGATTTCAGCTGTCTTCAAGGGAGTAGCTGCTGGTCGTGGTGTAGTCTGTTCTGTAAAAGCTATCCTCCTTAGTCGTGAGTTATTGTGTCCGGAATAGCTACGCGCGGAGCATACTTGGGGTTGTACTTTTCAGAGGTGCCATCCTTTGAGATGACAACTCGTGTCTAAATGATCTCTGTTCATTTCAAAAAACCAATCCTGGTTAACGTATGCTGTAATTTGGGTATAGTATGGGCAGAAACAGTCATGTATCCTATTGTTGGCCCTATGATCAGCATAAGAAGGTTCAGCCCGTCTGGCCTATAGCAGCATAGACACCCTCAGCAATGCTTACTGCATGGGTAAGCATGTATTTTTTTGCTGGAACTGCAGAGTCCTGCTAGACAGGCAGGAAAACAAGTTGTGTCCAATTATGACAGCAATTATTTGCCCTCCCAAGCTATGGAGCCAAAGCCTAGGTTAGATGAAGAGCTGGTTCAAAGCCATGTGCCTCATTAGGAGATGTTACACTGACTGGCCTCCCAAGTTACAGCAAGAAGAAAATGCTTTCTCATCCCACTGTTCAGTTCCAGGTCATCCATGCGGAGGTTCTTGCTCATGTATCTCTAATAGCAGGAAGGAGGCATTTCTCGTACTTACTTTATCTCAAGGATTCCTCTGAGCAGGTCACTGCCTTCTACCTGCAGCACGCAGTCTGTCACTTCCGTATCAATTGGATTGGTAAATATCACTTCCACATCCACTTCTCTATTCACTTTTGCTTCACCAAGTACCTGTGCAAAGAATAATGCTTGAAAGGTCAGGTTCTTGGTATTCTTTCCTATCCAAGCCTTCTCAGTCATCAGAAGAGGCAATATTAAGAGATGCTATGATGGACCATGGCAGAATGTGAGCAGAACATCTCCTTCAGGGAAGAAAGTACTTGAAATAGCTCATTTTTCTCTCTTCTCTGGCATGGCAGTTAAAGCAAAGGCACAGCAATTTACCTGTATGTCGATGGTAGGATTGTCCAGGCTGATGTCTCTTTGCACTAGCACTTGAATCCCACCTTCTACGTGACATAAAGCTGTTACCTGGATCATGTTGTCTGTAGTTAACTGCTGTTGATATTCAGTATACGGTATTTTAATGGGAAATTGTTTCTCTGGAAAGAAAAAAAAAAAAAGGAATTGATACATGCTTTTATAAGGCCACAGTGTGTCATACCTAATATTAGTATTTTCCTTTTTTGCTGTGTCTGGGAATAGGAAGGCCTTCAGCCGTCACTGCCAAACTCAGTTCATGCAAATCTATCAGTTTGCTATAGAGAGAGAGTGATTTCTTCAATGTTATCCATCTTTCATTCCCTACTACTATGTTGCCTGGCTTGTTTTCTTCCCAGGTGCTCTGAAAGGTGAGACAGCTGGAGTTTAAGGAGTTTACTAGTGCCGCTCCATCTGTTATGGGACATGCTCTGATAAGCCTCATCAGCCTGCTTGCTCATGGTATACTGAGACGATCTGAATGACGTCTTTGCATTTCTTTTATCATTCCTAGCCCTATCTGCTTCTCATTATCACGTGTTTTTACAGTAGTTTCCATGCTGTAATTCAAATCAGGGAATACTGGATGGGAAGGGATCTTCTCTGTCTCTGAATCCAGGCAATTCCACGTTTTTGGCCACTTGTACAATAAACATCAAATTCAGAAAACCGTGGAGTAGCTATGCTGCGTGTAAACACTGTAAGCCACAAAGTGCTTTCCAGCAGCACACAGCAGATGAAAAGTACAAGGAAAGATGACAAGTCACCAATGCGGTCTTGCAAAAGTAAGCAAGACAATGAGGGCAGTGTGAATTTCCTAGATTCCTCCAGCAGCAAGAGATTTGTTAACTACAAATCCTAGCAAAATGGAGCATACCTCCAGAAGAGGGCAAAAAATCTCTTCAAATGGTCCCTGCCACCAGATCTGGGGAAAACCTCCCTGCTGACTGTAAATGCAGCCACTGGTTTCACGCAGCCTGTGTGAGAACGAGACACCACAAGGTGCCTGTGGGACTGTGATGCCATTAGGCATATAAACCCTGTCTTTGCCGAGAGGCTGATTCCTAATGCTTTAGGAAAGCCGGCAGATCCCAACTCCAGAAGTCAAATTACATATTAAAGAAATGAAACGTTATTTCTGCTTCTCAATAGTGACTTGAAGCTCAAGATTAATATAATAGAGTATGGGTTGTGAATCCATGATCTTTCAGTTCACTTTAGAGATGCTGATATGTCTATTAAGCCAAGCTCCTAATGGTAACTTAATTTCATCTTTCCAACAATACTCATATTTAGGTAGAGAATTTCTTCCATAAGGTTATCAAACTCCATCTGAAAAGAATTTAAAAAAAAAAATATCTTAGGTCCCTTACTCCTTAGCAATTCTTTAATACAAACTTTCTTTCCTGTGGAGCTTAGCAGGATATTTCAGTGATTTCCATTCCTCGCACTTTAGTTCTATTCTACTGTGCTACTGGGTGAGGTTTCTTGTTTCTGCTCTTAACCACGTCCTATTACCTTTCAATAAGGTCCCTCATAATTGACCAGAACCCTTTTAGTTGGAGTTGATTTCTATGCTTTTATGTTGTCCTCATCACTTTGTAATGCAAATTTTGTTGAATGAAACTTCATGTTTACTCACCGTCTTCTTTTCACTCCTGAGATAAATTTTCCAAAATGTGAATAGTACTTAAGGAAATGGTGTGAAACATGCCTTTTTAATATAAGTGCGATGTCATTTTTTTTTTAGCCTTTTTCTGCATAGAAATTTAAGACTGCCATTTCTTACAGCTTTCCCCCCCCACGTTCACCAGCTTCTAATGCCCTTTTACTGATAAAACAATTATACAGTTATGTTAAAAGTTATTTGAAAAATTACCTTCTTTAGGCGACAGAGTGACAGATATAGAGTCCTTCCAGATCCCATGAACTGGTCTTCTAGTGTACACGGTGCTCCAAGCAGTCATATTTATATGAACACTCTTAGCATCAGACTGTAAGTTTGCAAGGACCAGAATTAGATTGAGATCTTTGCCGACTTGTAAAGGCCCAGCCACCTTGAACTTCCCTGAGATGTCAGGCTTCTGCTCGATTTCCTGCGGTGTCGGTGCCGTAGGATCAAACTTATCCTCAAGTCCCAGCTTCTTCCGGGCTTTTTTAAAAATTTCTCTTTCTTTTTTAGAGCCTGTCAGGGAGAACCATGAAAATTATCCTCAACAGTTAACACGCATGTCTTATTTTACATGACTGCTAGAGACAAGCCAGCAGAACACAGTGTCCGTACTTAGAGATGAACAGAGGCTCTGTCTTCCACAGCCACACCTTGCGAGTAACGTCACTGCCCCTCTAGAGGCATTTCTTTGTGATGTAAAACTCTTAAGTCCGAAGTTTCTCATCCTTCCCATTTCTATCCCTTTTTATGGTCGTTAATATTTAGAAATGTAAATTTTTACTTGCTAATACAGAAAAGCTCCCTAATCTAAGAGAAGGCTGACGGCATGGTGTGGTGGGCTGACTCTGGCCAGCAGCCGAACGGCCACCCAGCCTCTCGCTCCCTCCCCGTTCCCGCAGGAGGGGGAGGAAACAGAAGGAAGGCAGGAAGACTCGTGGACGGAGATAATGACAGTTTAACAGGGAAAGCAAAAACTGTGCACGAGCAAAGCAAAAAGAGGAGAACATTCACTGTTCGTCATCAGCAGGCAGATGTCCAGCCACCTCCCGGAAAGCAGGGCCTCAACACGGGGAACGGTTGCTTTGGGAATACAAATGCCGTAACCACAAACGCCCCCCACCCCTTTCCTCTGCCTTTTGCTGAGCTTTTATTGCTGAGCATGAAGTCCTGTGGCGTGGAATATCCTTTTGGTCAGTTTGGGTCAGGTGTCCTGGCTGCGTCCCCTCTCAGCCTCTCGCCCACCCCCAGCCCTCTCGCCATGGTGGGGAGGGAGAGGGAAAGCCTTGACTCTCTTGCAAATTCAGTTCGTGATTGTAATTTTTCTTCTGCACTATCAAACCCAAGGGTCGGACAAGTTACGTTCTGTTTGACCCTCTGAAAGAGTTGCTTGTCTTGGGCCGAAGTGCTGATTTAGCTTAGGTTTCTGTAAAGGCCTTTCATCCAGCTGTCAAATAACCGGGCTGTAGACTAACTCTCACAGAGCAGAGGTGGTCAGTACACGTTAGCAGTAAGCAGGCGGAACAGTGAACGCTTTATGCAGGGATATTTGGACTTGTCTTATTTAGGTCCTACAAAGCAGCTCAATATCAGAAAGAGCAAGGCAATATTTTTAATTCTTTACCTTCTCTTCCCTTTTCTATTAGAACTGAATAAACTGAGTATAAATCTTGCTCCTACTTTATAGATGCCAAAAATTGCCCACTGAGAGACTCCTATCCTAAAGTTTATATATGCTTGGGAAAGAAGCAAGTATGTAACCAGAAGAACCAGTGTTTTTGTTTACCTTCTTCGTATTTATAATCGTTGGTGACATCTACACGATCATCTCTACCAACTGCCTTTGTGCTGATGGCTTGGCCAATTGTGGTAGACTGAGAGAATATTAAAGTTTTCTTTCCTGTTGAAGTGTCATAATTCCAGTACATACAGTCTGCGTTCACTTCTGCAAATACAAATGGGCAGTCGTAGTCCAGCTCTACGTCTCCTTCTTTGATGGCCTTCCGTGAGGCGGGACCGCACTGATAAATTCCTATGGCATCAAGACAACATGATTTAGACTTAAGCAACGCTTTCGCGGTAAGCAGGTTGCTAGACAGATCTTTATCAATGCCTCCTGACTTGCCCAGTGCTGTTGTCCCATTCTAGCTCTTTCATCCACATAGACCCTCACACCAGGCCGATCATCAATGTATCTTCTGTTTATTCTGAAGGTACACTTGATTTATTTTATAGTATCCCTTAATTTCCCGTTGATCTGGATACCTACATTGGAAACATAGGAATTGCTGCAAAAGACTGCTTCTAGAAGTCTAGTTTGTTTCTTGGCATCCACAGCTGATCTGAGGCTTTTCCGATGTGATAGATAAAGTATTCTCTTCTGCCACTCTATTTCTGAGCAGGATGAGAAATCGCTTTTACAATGGTTTTACTCTTTTTTTTTTTTTTTTCTTCCCTTCTCTCTGAAAGTGACTGACTTTATGACTTTTCATCCTTATTCCTGAAATAAAATCTGTGTACCTTCACTTTCTTCTTGGGGAGTTGCATCCAGAATTTGCCATCCACTGTATGAGGGGCCCAAGTCGCTGCGGGTAAACCAGCTTTCATTCCAGACATGGAAATTCCTACATGCAAGAATGAACAAAGCAAGATACTAGTACGTGTTTCTAAATTCCTGTTTACATCCATTAATCAGTCATCTTAGTTAAATGTATTAAATGCCTTAATTATCTGGTTTGTATCTGAGACTGACCACTTCCACTCTGATCCGGACTGTATTTAGGAGCTGAAGATTGCATCGTGGAACAGACATAAATGTTCAAAGGCAGAAAGCAAATTTATAAAATCATACAAAATGACTTGAGCCTGGTTTTCTCCAAAAGTCCTGGGCACGTGCACATCCTTAGTTTTAACTGTTTTCCCAATAGCGTAATGCTATGGTTATAGTTATCGTTTACATCTAGAATGGATCCAGAAGAAGCAGGGGAGTAAAGAAGGCAAAAAGTGAGGGGCTGCAGCTGTTCTTTACTGAATGCAATCTTGTTTGAATTGCATTTGATGCTTAATAGTGGCAATAATTAAATTATTTTCACTGCAAATGATGTCACTGGGGAAAAAAAAAAAGGGCAGGGAAGCTGGTTCTGTTGAACTCTTACAGTTTAAGGTGAACTGTTTTTGAAGAACAGTTCCAAACTGAGTCAAGTCTCACTGTTTGATATTTCCAGTGTAATATCACAGATTTTCAGTCATCTGTGGCATCATAACTGTAACTTTTCCTGCCCGGGCTTCAATTTGCTGTTATAACTCATGTCATAATTCTCTGTTTAACTGAGAAAGTGAAAACACTGAGTTTGTAGTATTATTTTGTAGGGTTTTTTTTATTGATCCTGTGTGTGCGTAGCTGTTTTTAACGCAATTTTTAGGAAGGTAACAAAGCATTTGTCATTAGAATCTATAGTCTGCATCTGAAGACACTATAGGCATTGATAGGTCCTGCTATTAACATCATAGAGCCTTACCATATGCTGTCAGCTGCCCTGTTCAAATGATTTCCAGAAGCATCGTAAAACTCATCCACACGCAGATTTCCATCTGCATCGTGGGCAGAGCTGAAGTTTGTAATTGTACGAGTGGGAATCCCCAGGCATCTAAGCACTAAAGAGCAAATGGAAAACCATAGTCAGAAAGCAGTATTTCTGGAATAGGAAGTTTCATATAACATACTAATGTCTTGAAAGACTCTCATGTTGTAACTATTGTTAGTGCTTCTTTTAACAGAATCTGCGCAGTCTCAGTTATGAGCACGGCATAAAGCATACCTGTAGTCAATACTGCTGCAAAAACCCAACATTGTCCATATCTAACAGGTCTGAATCCTGACTTTTTCCAGCTTTGCAGGATTTCACCACTTCCAGTCCAGCTGCTTGGGCTTTTCCCACCCTCATAATTTCCACTCCAGTTTCCTAGCACCACCCCTTGGTCATCATTGGCATTGACCTGTAAAAATAACCATTAAATTTATGATGAGATGAATTAAGAGTTTACAACAGATGTAGTAGCGTTAGGGGAGCGGGCAGGAGAAAAGACTTGAATGACATTTTCATGGACAAAAGTCACTGTTTCATGCCGCTGGTCTTCAAGAAGAAGCAGTAGCTTTTCAGGGAGATGAAATATGTGTCCTCTCAAGAAATGGAGAGCGTTTAAACACTGTTTCTCCCACCCAAGTACAGTAGCACCAGGCAAGAAAGCAAACACCAGTTTTCAGTGAACCTTCCTGACGTGAGGTGGCAACTTTACGACTGTGTGATTGAATGGCACCGCCAAAGCATATTACGCAGATAAGCTTTCAGAATGTGTCCGCATTATCGTGATGCAGTGAGCCCTCAGAAAATTAACATTAAATTAGGGGAAGTGGCTGACCCAACAAATGGGGCACAGCCACCTTGAAAATCCTGTGTACTGCATCAACAGAAACTTTATGAAGTTGAGGAAGAAAAGGTGCAGGCTTCAGAAGTTGGGGCAGAATAACACCATGCATTGATACGGGCTGGGTGAGTGGCAGCCTGTCTGAAAGGGGCCTGGGAGTTACAGCAAATGCCAGGTTGAATTTGAGCCAACAGTGCACTCTCATCGTAAACGGAAAATCCACGCTAGGCTATGTTGGGAAAAGTGTGACCAGGAGATTGAGAGGAAGCTGTTAACGCCCTTTAATTATCCCTAACGAGGCTGTGCCAGCAGTCCTGTCTCCAGTTTCGGGTCCCTCTGTTCGAGGGGATTCAGACACTGAAGAGGGCCCAGGAGGGAAGGCTACCAAGGTGGTCAGGGGCCCTGGAGCACGCAGTCTGCAAGGAGAAGTTGAGAGCACTGGGCTCTGGTTAAGAAGGGGATAAGGGGAATGTAACAGCAGCTTACAAGTACTTGAATGGAATGTACTAAGATATCAGAGTCCAACTTTTCTCTGTTCTGGCAGGTTGTATAACCAGAGGCAATGGCAGAAAGTTCTAGCTTGGGAAAATCATATTCGATGTAACAGAAAAAAAAAATCCTCACTAATTGGGTAGTGCAGCTCTGTCCCGGTCACCCAGAGAGGCCATGAAACCTCCATCCTTGGAGATTTTCAGGGCAGCCTGAGAAATCCTTGACTGAGCTGATCCTAGTACCACTGTAGTTCCATTTCAAATGGGAGGTTGGACTAAAGGCCTCCAAGGGACTGGTCCCTCAACATACCACCCTGTCTCTTACACTTTTGGTTTGACTGCTGGATATCCAAGCGATAAGCATCAGAAATAGCACAGATGAGATAAATCTAGTGGGCTGAGATCGGATGGCCACCTAGGTGTTTCTCTGGCCCATACTTTGTGCATACAAACAGTGGCCTAAAGTTTTCTGAGAAGCGTCTTCATGCTTACTTTCACTAACTACTTTAAAAACACAGTTAGTAGTTTGGACTTTCTGAACATGTTGCTTACCATTGCGCTGAGAACGCGGCCCAGATATTTGGGGTCATTTCGGTGAGACACATCTGTGATAGGATCCTGACGATAGCTTAAGCTTCGATCCAGCATGGCAAGGCAAATATCGAGAATATCTCCTTGAAACTATGTTATAGAAATAAGTTAGTGTTTTGGAAACACAGATTAGCTCTACTAAAACCCAGGATAAGCAGAGATAAGTGTTTAATTATTTTTTTTAATCACTGAATGAAGTGCTGCAGCTCAGCTAGGAATTACCATATAAAAATGCAGCCTCAACAAACTGTGAAGATTAGAACACAAAAAGCTTCTCAAAACTTGGAATCTGTGTATTTAAGGCCAGAACTTTGCCCCTCAGCATTGCTACAGTACTTTACCACCCAGCAGACACTAAGGTTCCTGCTGGCTGCACCTCCAAGTCCCAGGTCATATCACTGACTAGGCAATTACGAATCCTCATATTAATCAGTATAACAGGGCTTGGCACGAGTTCTGATTTCAACACTAGACTCCTGCTCTTCAGAGGTGTATGACTGCAATGAACTTGAAAACTAGCCCTGGTCACCCAATTCATGTGAAAACCAGAGCACAAAACACCATCTGGTGTTCCAGTGCTGCGTTTACCTGGCCAAAGTTCCATCCAAAGCTGCTGATATGATTTTTGTTGCCTGCAAAAATGATGCCAAACTCTTCCAGCACATATTCCTCACACTCAGCCTTGCTAGACATGAACACATCATCACCTGAAAAGCCAAAACAGAGGTATGTACCACCACAGCAGGCAAAATAAAACACAACCTCAGGAGCCTTGGTCTCCATCAATAAGAATGCTTGCAGATATCCACCCTTTTCTGTCCTTGCTGTTATAAACAGATTGTGAAACTTGGGATTTCCTATAATTAGAGAAAGGAGTGAGGGCTGTCTGAGTGAAGACAGAGGTATGACACTGTCAAATCTGGGAGAATTTGGTAGCTGGTAGATGTGTCTTGTCTCTTGGCCCCACAGAGACCAGACATGCTCTTCTAAACTTGTGCAGAAGGAGGGAAGCTCTGGCAAAAGCAGAACTCAATCTGCTTAAGCAGAACTTCATCTTCTAGGGCAAAGAGTCCTCCAGTAAGTATATGGCACAGAGCTGATTTTATGTACCAGAAGGTCCTAAGAAACTGTTAAACCCTTTTCTTTTTGCACTGATACGTTATGCAGTGCGTGTTCCGCCCCTGAATTAAAGAAGTACAGATCAAATGGAGAAGCTGCAAATATTAATGAAGCTACAAGCATTTTAGTTCTTTCAGGGGAAAGTCAACATGTTCATACCTGAAGACCACGGGTTAAAGAGCAAAACAAAGGTGCCAAGGCTTGCTGAGGAGGAGCTGTCGCTTGAAGTACTTTGAACACTCAGCTTGTAACGTCCGATGACAGCATTAGGCGGGCTGGAAATGGAGATGCTCACAGAATTGGAACTGGTAGACTGTAGAACTGCACTCCAGCTCTCCGTGCTCACTGTGCTGGAGATACCAAATACGGCCTGGGTCCTAGTCCGCTTTGAGGGTTTTGGACCTTTTAAGGAAAATAAACAGCAATTTTTTTTTTCCCCCCCCAGCTTGCTCAAATAGGGATTTAGTTGTCGTCAAACTCATCAGAGATGTAACCCTCCCCTTGGATGGATTTGTGCCATACGTTGGAAACTGAAGGGAGCTATCGCTGCTGGCTGAGATGGGAGTAATGCAACAAACCCCTCAAGCAGTTCCATGGCTGCGTGAACCAGCATGTCAGCTCCGAGGTATTATCTCGCTGCCCTATAGTGCATATCGGGCCAAAAGGATGTCACGAGGCAGCGTTACTCTTTCTGTGAAAGAAGGTGGGAGCCATACCTGTTTCTGCGATGAATGTTAAGTTTTGCTCAGGCCCTTCTGCTCCATTGAAGGTGATAATAAAGGCCTGTCCTCTCCTGACAATCAACTCTTTGCTAGAAAATCTACTTGTGTGGTGATCTTTTGCATTTTCTTTCACGTGCCAGTTGGTACTTGGCTGCGATGCAGCTATGAAAAAGTGAGAAGAGAAAAAAAAAAACTTGAGGATACATCCAAGGAGGAAGGAGCACAATCACACTCTCAAGAATTGCATGTTTCTTTCTACAGGTAACTAGTACCCATGTGAAGTTTCCATCAAAAATAGAAATAATTTATTTGTGAGCATTTTATTATTTTTTTTGAGACAGACACTCCACCTTGCCTAGACTGTTAGAGATTATCTGCATAATTAAATACAGAAGGACTAGTATACCTGGTACTAAAGAAAAATCAGAAAGGCATCTAGGAAGAGAGAACCCTGAGAGAACTTAATCCTTGTGAGCTACCTGGATAAAGAAACTGGCTGAACTCAGCTAATTCTTTCAAGGTGTCATCCATTCCAAGACATGGTGTCATACTAACAGAGACACAGCCTTGCTGCCTCCAAATAAAAAATAAAGAAACCTGATTGAGCTGAGAAACACTTCTGCCTTTTAACCCATGACGTGTGTTCTCTAGCCGCTTTTCCACGTCATGTACCTCTGATTTAGCTGGCAGCTGCTGTCTGTTGGAAGCACCTATCAAGAACATGTTGATAGCCACAGGGCTGTCATTGGGCAGTGGGAGAGATGGCAGAATTGGAGAGAGCACACTACTAAAACCACGTCTGTGAAATAATAAGTTCTTGCATGTGAACTATGGCTTTCATCAGAGGCCAAAGAATAAGCATCTGAGATTGGTTTGGCTCTGATATTATCAGAGCCTATGCAGAGGTCTCTAGTAGAACATATCTCCATGGTTTAAATGAAGTGCAGAAGAAAAAGAGACTTTTTTTTGTTTCCTAAAGGCACTGTGTGCTTTTTAAAAATATTTTTATTATTCTCTATTCTCCACCCCCTTCCAAAGAGGGAGAATAGGAAAGAGTAAGAGTGTGGTCCTTAGTAGTGGAACACTGTGCCATTATTGACTAAAAAATCGTTATCCCTTGTTCAACAAGATTTATTATTTTTTTTTGTTTACAGCATGATCTTAAGTTTATCAAGTTTAGGCAAGCCTTGAAATAACTACAGTAGTAGCCTTAGCAATGTAGTCACAGTTCAAATCAGGGGAACGCTTTTTTCTTTTTACAGTATCGAGGTGAGCATCACGAACTTTGATTTTTCGAGAACGTACCTACTTTAAAAAAAAAATAATCTTCAGAAACTTAGCAATGAAGCACATCTATTGTCAAACAAGCTGAGAGGTGGGGGAGATTTGCAAATTTGGAGTTATCTGGCAAGGTTGGAAAAGCAACATGGACAATTTATAATAGTTATTAAACTGGTCAATTTGCACGTATATAAATACTAGCATGCAAGCAAAAAAACCCCACCACTGCAACAAACAAACCACCAAAAAAACCCCAAAACCTTAATTTTTGTATCCTCTCTGCCTTAACTTCAGGTTTCAGCCATCTCTGCTTATTGTAGCCCCCCTCAGCCTTTGCAATGATCCCTTCTTCAAGTTCTGCCTTGCTTCTTTCTCTTACGTCAGATTTGTCAGTCTCTCATTTGCACTTGTCTGACAACTTCAAATAGCTGCAGACTTTCCTTTCCTTCTTATTTGCAAAATGTATCATTTTTGCATCAGATAAGATACGTGTTCTTCCAAATCTCATTCTGATAAACTTGCTTCTCCCATGCGCACAATCAGTGAAAAAACACAGTTCCTGTGAAAATTCGTCTCCTAACTCTTGATGGAGGAATTTTCTCTTCCTTTTTTTTTTCTTTTCTCTTGGATGAAAACTCCTTAGAGAAATAGTGATCTTTCAGTGTCTGTTACAGAGCTGAATATGAGGCATGGATGTAAGAAAATAACAAACAGCACCACAGAAGGGGCTTCCCCCTTGCTCACCTGGGCCCATATCTGATCAATGCGTCCCGGAGCTCTCTTCTGAATGGCCTCCTCTACTTCTCTTGACTCAAAGAATGGCTGGTGCCTTTCACTTCTTTAAAAATCTAGGTGTAAATTTGCCTGTTTGCAATATTTCCTGTGGGGGTGGAGCTTGAACAGCCGCCTTTGCTCCCCAGCCTTTATCTGAGCAACAGGGCTTGAGGATTCATTCTTCGTTAATTTTTCTCGCTCTCAGGCCCTACATCCTGATCTCATTTCTTTGCAACTTGACATCTGAAATTTGGACAATACTTATCCCTGATAGTCTGGCCACTTGTTAAGAGTTTCTTAACGTATTTAAATTTATAAGAATTTCAGCATTTAGTTGCTTTTCTTTCTGTTATAACGTTAATGGAATAGCATAACTCCTTGTACCACATTGTTTTTAATTTGGAATACTTCATGAGCAATATTTACAGCTACTTTTTCCCTAGAGCTGCTTTCCTCCCNTAAAATATGAGCAAGCTATTGCCTCTACCCCAGATTTAATCAGGCCAAATTTGAAGAAAAGATTTTTCATGTATCACATAATTACTGCTTCACAATGTTAAATAGACAAGCACTCCACGTTATATTTGCATGACACACTACAGAGATGACAGGTAAGTACATTTGTGATGTGACAAAAAGCTATCATTGTTTTCATCTGGTACGCTACTGGTTTTTTGATGGGATATCTCTGACCATGCAACCGGCAATGCCAATTTGTGCGCAAAAGTCTTCCACTTTATTTCAAAGACAGTGATTTTTTGCTTGTGCTTGGCAGGTGGCTCCACTTTCTGTTAAGAAAGAGAGAGACTAATTCTGATACTTTTATGAAACGACCTGTGAAATTTGATGTACTCGATGGACAGTCTTAAGGACGCCTCTGAGTGATACCCATGATGCTGGACTGGCCACAGCTATACGCCTTCCCAAATGCGGAGTTTTAATTGGCTGGGCTCAGTATTCAGCAGTCCAAATTGTTCTATTTTTCAGGTTTGGATCATGTTTGGAAATTCTAGAATTGGAACTTGCTCAACCCATTTCATATACAGACAGATTTCATTCATGTTTCCTATGAAAAGTTGTTACTAGAAGAAACGGTTTTTAACTGGGTATAATTCAGACTGCTGCTTTGAATCTCTGTTTATTAATAATTAACCTTAAGAGGGACCATAGTTTTATCACAAACAAAGCTCAATTGGGATTTTAAAATTCTAAGACTTTCTTAAATTTAAAATTCCTTAGAATTTGATTTTAAAATGTTAAGTCCAAACTTCAGAGGTTTCAGATGTTAAGCTACGCTCTCCTACCCATATTTCTAAATTCTCTTAAATAACATACTAACAATTTTCAGAATAAATTTGCTTTAAGATTTCAGCCCATCCTTGGATACATAGCAGACCGTTTCTCTTTGATAGAAAGATTAGTTACTGTTGAAAGATTATTCACTAGATAGCTGTGCCACTTGTTTCACCTCTTTTGTGCGCCAGCAATAGCGTGCTGGATATCATCGTCCTATAGGCCAACGGCATAATTGGTTTTGCTATTTGATGATATGATAGTATAGTTATAATGGCATGTTCCAAAAAAGCAGATACAACCCATTTATTCTGGAAGAGAGCACGGCGAGGAGAACAAGTTCCATCTGTTGCATCAGCTCCTGGTGTTTATTCCCGGCTCTGGCTGAGCTGCCCTGCAGGCCTCCCGTGTGCTTTGTTTGTCCAACAGATGAATGATACATACCAGGCCTCTGGATTAAAGATTATGGGTGAAGCTTGAGGATGAGGGTTGAATTAATGATGAAAAAATAACGCTAGTCAGAATACTAGTCAAGTGGAATGCATCTGACCCAGGCAGCTTCCTGGAAGCCAGGTAGTATTTGCAGAGATTTTGTGGTGGCTGTAAATGTAAGGATTGCACAGGAAGGTGCTTGAAACGCTGGTGGATAGCGAGAGAAGACTCTTTCGGAACTCAGCGAATGAAAGCTCTAAACCATCTCAGTATTTTGTTTCCTGTACCCAGAATAAGCTGTATCAGAATCATCTTTTGCAAACCAGTTCAGTCATATAACTCATGACATCCTCTTCCAGTGATACCAACTTCTTCCCTTGCTGCAGTAACTGTGCTAAAGAAATGGATATACAGGAGGAAGAGTCCAGCACCGCACAGTGAAGGACATCCTCTGTAACAGACTAATTCCCCTCAGTATTACTTTTCTCTCCTTATTTTCATTGTCGTTCTCTTCCCCACCAACTCTGTATTAATCCATAGTGACACTTGAGTTCTATTAAATGTCACCTATTATTAATTTTGCCTTTGTTTCAGGACAGGAAATCAGTCCCTAGAATAGCCCACCTGCTCCTCTCTTCTTCCCGAGCACAGCTCTTCCACACACACCCCCTAAAGCGCCATGCTACAACCACACGGCCACGACTCACTGGGGACCACCTCAGTACCCTGAGAAGCTTGGGCTGTTCTGTCTCCCCTCTTGTTCCCTCGTTGGATAATTAAGTGAGGAATTTCACCAGTAAAACCCGTTTCTGCTGTCCTAGATACAGGAAGGCAAGTGGTTTTCTACAGCTATCCTGTATTTGTGAACTGCGCTAGGGAGAGACGTGGACACCTGGAACAGTGGTATGTACTGACTCGTATCAATGCTCTTCAGCACTAGAACCCCCTGACGTAGACCGATCAAGTGCCTATGGAAAAGCACCTGCCTGAGATCTCTTCTGGGCCCTGTATGTTGTCCAAGACATACTTCTTATTTTCTGTCTTCCTCTTCCATTCACAGTGCCCCAAATAGCAGAGGCATTTTGCCTGGAAGCCTGCAGCCTTCCTGAAGTTCCAGATTGTTCCTGAAGTTCTCCAATAGCCAGACGTTGAAGGCAGCAGAACTTGGCACAGTCAGCTCCATGTTGTCTGTGTAAAGTAAGCTACCCTGTTAGCCGGTCTCTGATCTTCTCTTGGGATCTTGGCTCATTCCAGGTGGCTTGTTCCGGAAGGGAGACTGGCAGTGACATAGTAGTGACACATACTAATATGTGAACTTCAAAAACTACCATGGGACCAGTACACAGGAATTAGCCAAACTGACAGCGCGCAGACTGGGATGAACCTATGCTGGGCTCCCCAGACAGCTCCCACGTCGCCACACATGACCTGTTATTTATAGCCTATTATACTTAAATATATTTCCCTAGCTGTCCCACTTATGCACGCATCTCTTCCATTGGAATGAAGACCTTATTTGGAGGGTTTAACTTCCAGCTGCACACTCACCAGCAAAGAACACCTCTTTGCAGGCTCCCATCGCTAAGTGGCTCTGCTCATTTCTTCTAAGAATCCAACATGTCCCATGCTGCGGGCAAGAGCTCTTAATTCTAATATACAAACCAGATGCTTGCAGGTGTGACTCACGCCTTGGTTCTAATGACACTGAAGCTTAAAAGTGACAGACAGAAGCTGAGATAATTATTTTGAGCGTGAGACTGAAACAAACTGCTGACTCCTGAGTAGCTATAGTGTGCTGCAGACTAGCAAAACCCTTAAAAAAAAAAATCACGCTATCAAATTTATATGATCTTTTTAGGTGCTTTTCCCTTTTCTTTACTCATCACCTTCTGGATTCTGTTAAAGTAGCTCCATTAGAGATTGGCCCACAGATGCATAATGACTTTCTGGGGAAAAAAAAGTCAGTGTATTTGCAGGATGTGTGTGTCAGGGGGGGCGAGAGGAGGGGACGAGAGAAGGAGTGAAAACAGTTATGTGCACACGCGTTAGGTGCGCACACACCTGCCCACAGACCCTCACAGGCTTTTACATTAAAATCGTGCATGGCACAGGTAGGAGCATCCCCGGGCATTTTTGACATCTCCAACTGCACTCGGATTTGGGTACTACTTGGGCTCTGCGTATTTCACAAGCAAGTGCTGACCGTGATCAGCAAATACCAGTTTGTTCGTTAAATGCTGCTATTGCTTCTTGCATTTCGTGCAATAAGAAAATTGTGGTTAAAAAGGACAGACTGGTGTATGACCCTTAAAGGGGAAGTTTTTAGGGATCGCTTTGCTAAAATGTCTTGGCTAAGTTATTGGCAAATTGTTGCTTAAGAGGAAGTGTTACAATGCAGAAACACTTGGTTTGTGGTTTTTTCACCATTGCTGTAGATGAAAGTCTTTACTGTCCACTTTACCGAATCATTCTTTTGTTAAGAAGCATTTTTCTACCCAGTCCAATCTTTCAGCTTAACTATCAAATGTTGTTTTGTCGTTTATTTAAGCTCTGCTCAGCAGAGGAGATTTATGAGGGAATCAATAGCCTTATGCCCATCGTATGCACCCAATTCCCTCCCAGCCTATGTTCAGCCCTTAACCATTTAAACATTTAGATGGTGTTGCCCTTAGCAGATGCACAGAGACAGTCATTAACCAAGCATCATCAGGCCAGGCAACCAGCAGACGCCGCTGAGGGATGCTAGCACAAGCAGATTAGGTCAGTAACATGAATTATTTCGAATAACTTGTGTCCTAAGAGTTCATGCAATCAGTTCTCCTAAAACTGTAAGAATGGGGTAACTGTGCCTCCCTTCACCTCTGCAAGGGGAAAACGATGCCTGTCACTTCTGCGCTCAAGCCTCTGCTCTGGGAATGGTTGGGTTTTTTTATTAATTTCCTGAGCTTGTCAAGCTTTTGTCACATCCAGCCAGCACAGCAAGAGCTCTGTGCCTAGAAGAGGAAAAGTGGCATCATTTGCACGCCGGCCTCATTATCCGTTTTTACGGAGTTCCCAGCAAGCCAGGCCTACGCGAGACACATGGACACCCTTTCTAAAGGGTGTCGATGCAAGATCTTTCCTCCTAAGACCTCACTGCTGGACGTCTGCTTGCTTGGTCTTTATTTTAAACTGTCTTTGCCTTTCATGCTAATTTTAACAAATAGTTAAAATGGCATTGTAGTTTGCAACTACAGGAAGGAATCTAGCCCGTAGTCTGTTCTTGGCACAAATATTCCCATTAACACAAGATTCATCCATACCTGAACTACTCTCCAATTTATTAAGTTTCATGCTAAAAGATAGCTTGCAGTTTGCCACAACTTCTTCTGCTCTATTTGTGGTTTTGTCATATTTAACTCCAGTATGGTTAATGGATAGATTATCTTCTTTTCCTTGTTTGTGTCTTTTGGAAAATTCAGGAAAGAGAAATACTGAAACAACCTGTTCAGAATCTCGAAATGGAGTGTACTCCAACAATTCAGAGCCCTTTAAAAAACAGAACACTAAAAATAGAAAGCTAACACATGGTACATTATTCAGTTGCCCATTCCTTATGCACAAAGATACTTTCTTTTTTTTTTTTCCACTTACCCGCCATGCTTCCTTGCTCCTCTGTGCCTGCGACTTTGTATTTCTGTGAGCAACCATAAGCCTATATGATAAGACTTCGGGTTCTGGTTGCGTGGCAGCATTTATAGAGAAAAGTTTAGGCCTCTCCTTATGTTCAAACCAATTATAATTCACATTAGGTGGGTGAGGCAGGTAAGTCATACTAGTGGGCATGTAAACTTCCCAGTGACCATATATTAGCTCATGGGTTTTAACACATTGCACTTATGCAACTCGGGCTATTTATCCAGAGGGTTGACTGAGATGCTTTAGAAAAGTAGAGCGTTTAATTGCATATGTGGAATCTAGAATTTCACATACAATGATGCGTCACTCAGGAAGGGATATTTTTTGAGTCAGTATGAATTAATATCTTTTCCAAGTATGATCCACAGATGAGTATTTGTGCAATAAAAGTATAGATTCGTAATAAAATTTACAGGGTTCCCTCCCTATGAGTGTACTCGTAAGTCTGGAAAAAAACCCAAAACTTTTCATTTACCTCGTCAGTCCTTTCTTTGGGATCACCGGAGTCTTGGCTTTGTGTCAGCCACTCCTTAGAGTCTCTGTGAATATGCTAATGGTATTAATGCTGTAAATGTAACGTAAGCTGCTATTAACTTGAGAAACCACTGCATGCTGAATAGCTCTGAGGAGTGGATCTCAAGTGGAAACTCTCCCTGCACAAAGAGAAACTTCTTCCTCGTAAAATAAAACACTCATTTTGTAGCAGGTACAAATTATGACTATAATTTCTGCTTCTATGGTGGTTACTCATCTAGTCTCTGACTAAAAAGGCACAACAATAAATGTTAAAATACTTTGATCTGCCCATATAGGATATTTTATAGATACAAAGAAAACGGATTTGTTAGCATGGCCTCACAATATTTCCTTTTTTCAGGGTAATTCTTTATTTTTCCTATCAGCCCTCTATAGCAATTTGATCGTGGATCTTTCTCTCCTTATACAGGAGCTTCCATTTCCTTACACTTACACAGATTTGAATAAGGTATTTTATCTCATTTTATTATTACTTCATCTCACTTACCTACAACGAGGAGAAGAGACTGAAGCAATCTCAGGAATGTTAGTGCTTACCTTGAAGAACTTGAAGGGCGGAAATTTCATAAGATCAGAAATGGGTAAGCACAATATCTCTGTATAAAATCGGGGTAAGAGGCATGAGAAAGAGCCAAGAAATTATAGTTGACATCAGCTCGTTTGATGTCAATTCCTGGAAAATACTGAAATAGATAGACTTGTTAGTGTCTAGAAGATGACTAACAGCTAGCATGGAGCTCCCAAGAAGTCGATCAAGCCCACAGAATTTTTTTTCCTTGACAGATCAATACACCAGAGAAGTAAGATGCAGCAGCTATCATACATACTGACTTTGATTTGCAACAAGATACCACGCAGTATTTTCATAAGCACACTTTGGAAACACTGATTACCCAAGATTTCTATTAGTTAACTGCATAACTTGTAAAAAAACAAATGCTGCGTTGTTTCAATAGATCGCTGTCAAACTCGAAGGGCATAATGACTGAAGCGCCTTAAAAGCTGCCTCGGAGCTTTGATGTTTGTTAAATACGTTCTTTCTGGTGTTAGTAAGACTTCGCTGAAGTACTATGTTAGCCCTGGGCTAACCCAGCTGGATAATGCCAAGAATACAAAGAATAGAGAGCTTAAAAAAAAAATAGAAAATAGAAGGATCAAGTTGGATCAGTCTAAAACGCAGGCAACTGCAGAGCCAGGGTGATGATTTTTGAAAAAGGTGAAAAGTGGTTATAGAAGGAGGAGGCCAGTTTGAGGAGTCATGGGCTTAAAAACTTTAGTCTTTGATTACAGACACTGAAGCGAAGCCTAAAACGTTTGCGGTGAAGAATAGTACTCAGCTAGACCCTCTAGGCAGGTTGTAAAAGTGTTAATCATTTTTTCCCATGGAGATTACAAATGCATGTTTGTCAAGAATAATATATACGTGTGTAGTTGAGCTGTCCTTGGGGAATTTATTTTGATGTCAAAGCTGTGAGAGTGATGCTTTTTTCCCCTTTTGCACGCTCTTGGTACTCAACACTTGATGTAGAGAGGGTCTTAGTGGGAAAACTAAGTATTCTTTGTCCCGTGTTGATGCAGCCTCATTTACCTTGCTATTGCTTTATTGCTGTGACTGACTGACTGACCCACAGTGACTAAACTTTGCGCTGCGTCCTACGGGGAAGGGTTACCAAGGTCCTGACTAATATGCCACACAAGCCTGCAGACTTCTTGCACGTCGTGTTCATCTTAAGAATTGCTCATTTCAAAGAATAGAATGTTTCACATGGAAACAGGAGAATGTTAGCGCAGTATCTGTGCAGTATTGCATCAGTTGAGATTCCTGTTTCTGCCAGTTCACCAGAGTCACCAGGAAGCCCTACAGCAGACTTTCTCAATTATCCTGTGAAGGGAAATTCTCTCCTACCTTCGGTCACTTGGATACTTGCTCCCTGAAAGAAGGAATTTACATAAGTGACCTGAAAATAACCACATCTTTTTCTTGCGCAGAGAAAAGCTGCCTGGTTTTTAGAATCCATTAAAGTTTATTGGGTTTCTTTGTACCTTAGAGCAACGAGTTTCACATGCTAATTATGAGTTGTGTAAATAATGTTTTAAACATCTCCTTTCCTCATTTAAGATCCACTAGTTCTTACATTGTTGGGGTTAAAAGGTGCCCATGGCTTTGCTTCGCTTTATTGTTCAGTGCTTGGTATTCCTCTATAGTATCATGTCTTACGATACGATATTCTAATCTTACAAATTAGATAATTTCAGACTTTTCAGTCTCTTTGCATGCTGATACCTTAGTTTGGATATCATGCATTTCTGAAACTCATTCAATTTCTTCTGTATACTTTTTGATATAAAGGAAAAAGAACCGAACATGATGCAGCAGGGAGAATACACTATCAGTAAAACGGTGGCAATGATGTTTAGTATTTCCTGATCTATTTTTTTATGAATGCAATTGTTGTTTGCTTGTTTGTTAGTTAAGCATTTGCTCAGCTCAGCCCACAAGCGTGTTCATCCTATACAGAGGAATGGTGTCATAATGAGATATAAATTAAGAAGCCCCTGGACAAGATGTTTAGCTGTGTAGATGGTGCATACTGGAAATCTTGCAAAGAGAGGCTGCACAACAATCTGATGGGTGGAATCCGTAATAGGAAAGGAGAGGATTGGAGTGCATGAAGTGAACTTGCAAGGCACTTGCAAATAGCATGCTCAGTGAGCTGATAACTGCAAGGAAAACGCTGCAATAGATGGAACGCCAAGCGGAATCAATTGTTTGAGATGGAAGAGAACGTTGTTATCAGAGAGAAGGCAACAAGTATGAAAGACTAAGGAGCAGAACTAAGGAGATCAGGATTTGGGATGGAGCACAGCAGGAAGTGAAGAGGAAGGTGAAAGCTTCGTACATTTGAGACAAAAAAGAAATAGAGAAATTAAAGATGGAAAGTTAGGCAGAAGTACAGCTAATGGGAAGAGGAAAACCACGCATTCTGGTATTTATTTCATGGAAGAAATACTCCCCTAAAAGAGGAAAAATGATCACAGAAATGAAGGGAACTAAGGGTGAGTCAAAGATGGAGAAAACTGAACCAGAATGATGGTTTGGTATTCATTAAAGCCCAAGAAGAGGAGAACTGAGGAAGAGGAGAATGACGTTTGAGCAGATATCAGGTGACAGCAGGAGGCGGCACTGGGGGAATCTCTAGCCGGGGAATGGTTGGCAGGGATGCAAGTATGACAGAGAGAGCAAAGATCTGGGACAAAGGAAATGGAAACTTCAAGAGAATCAAAGTCCAAATGGAGCAAGAAAAGTGAGGAGATGGTGAGTTAAAAAGTACATCATCAATGTAGATATAAATACTGTATTTCAGTTCCTGTACTGAATCCAACATGCTCTCTACAATAGAATTAGCAAGACCTAGTGTAAGAAGTCTCAGGTGGCGGTAGCTTTTCCATGTTTTCCGGTTGCATCTGCTGGCTTAATAAGGACTGTTTCACCCTGCAAATCCTGTTTGTTGTGTAACTGTAGACCATTCCAGCAACAGCAACAGTAGCACCAGAACAGCACTGGTATTTTGGCAATGCTGAATTTGTCCTAGGAATGTGAAGCAATACTTCACCTGGAACTAAGCGCTTGCATCTCTGCCTACAAATCCTGTGACTCAGAGCTAGACATTTTTTCCTTTTAGCAAGAAATCCTGTAGCACGATGCATAACTAGGATGTTTTAGGTAACGTTCCACAATTTGCCAGCTCCTTTGGCCCCGGACCAGTGGGAGCTGAACTTCAGGTCCAGCTCTAACAGTCGGCAAAGTAGGAAACTGCCAAGGACAGAGGCTGCTGGGGAGTCAGCAAGATGCCAACTTTTTTTTGCATCGGAGTGCTAGAAAGTCCCGACAGTTGTTATGCTGCCGAGCAGGGTGCACCCTGCTGTCAGGGGTGGCAGCTACTGCGGGAGTAGAAGCTCTCCCAGAAGCAGTGGTGACCATCCACACCTCCTGTCACACCAGCAGCCCCTTTCCTCCTGCATGCTCCCCACGGCCCTACCATGCATCTCCGTCTCTTTCCTTACGCCACTGCCTTGCAGCAGAGGCAGTCAGACAGGCGCTTATGGGTTTAGAAGGGCGGTAACAACATAGCGAGGAGTTCATTGTGTATTCCATAGTGGATAATTGTGTCTGACGCTGTCTCTGAAAGAGAATTCTTTGGAATCTATGAGTGTCAAGGAGCAGGTCATGCCCACAGTTTACTGGGCTACTAACACTGTATCATGGTTTTTGGAAGGTTTTCTCCCCAGTCACTGGCACAGCATTAACCTAAACTAACCAAACCCGTTCCGCAGAATCCAGCGCTCTACTAGAGTGCTGTCTCTGTAGCTCATCTTTACTCACAGCCACGCTGCTCTTCTCAGTTTCAAATCATACCAAAGACATTTCTGGCCACCAGTGTGGCATCTTACTTAGCTTTGAGGCCGCCCTGTGCTTGTTTTGAGTTTCTCCAGCAATAAAGCATCCGCTCAGTTTGGAATGCATGACTATGGCTAAAATAGAGTTTAATCCATTTAGTTCCCAAACTAGACTGAATCTTAAGTCTGAATGGAGTAAAGAGAGTGAACAAGATTTGGGGAGAGATGAGCGAACAAGAAACACAACAATCAAACCAAGGGAATTTCTGAGATTACTTCCAAGGCAATAGATGAACCTATATTTGCATTTTAGAGTTAAGTGCGTCTTATTGCAGATTTAAAAAGCATTAAAACATTAAAGGAGCTGCCTCATTTATTTCATTTTACGGATGAGGCGAATGAAACTTCTCTAGCTGTACAAGAAGGCAAGTGCTTTCCATCGTAAGAGAATGGTGGCTGCTGTCATGCGTAACCATGAGATGTTCAACATCAGAAACTTACTGTTTTGAACAGGATTTACTTTTGACAGTCTGAAGCCACTTTTAACTGCGAAAGAGGGGAAGGGACATGGGTAAGTAACATGCTGGTACCAAATATCCCACAATTTTTAAACTACTGCTGCTGGTATTAACAACGTTGACTATTGCAAATCATTCTGGCTTTTCTCTTTTTATTCAATTTAAATTATTCAGTAGCTTTCTGAGAAGCCACGAAATCTGCAGGTCTCTCTAACCTGCAATTTATGTTTTGCATCTCAAATTTGGTTTCTAAGCGTTGTATATTCAGGTAAGCAGAAATATTAATTTTCTCGGCCCTCCCTCTGTTCAGGTTGATCATATTAGCACAGTTGTGCATGTGTCACCATACAAAAATGTTTAGGACATTTCCTGATTTCATACTCAGGGCTAGTTTTGAGAAACCAACTTGTTTTAACAGTTATTTCTTCTTTGTGAACCGTGAAATAAGAAGTTATTGGTGTAATAGCAGAAATTTTAAGTGTGCCAATTCTCTTCCTTTGGGCAAAAGGGGGGAAAAAAGTATTGCCTCAAAAAGACAAGCTATTTCAAGCGCGCCGTGTCCTTGCTGCCCTTAATAGCGCTCTCTCTTCTTTGACATTCTTCTGTAACCACACACTATTAGGTTTTATTGAAATTTTTAAATAATCAGCTGGGAGCGGCTACTGATGTAAAACAAATACAGCAAAGCTACATGTGAGACTGTATAGAAGCGGAAGGTGATCTTTTAAGGTTTTAAACAAAACTGAGTTCAGTTGCTCATGCTCATTCTCCTTTAGATTTCATTTGCTCACTCTTTCATACTTGTTTTCCATACCCGCATTTTAACAAGCCCGGAGATGTGTACGTCTGGCTAGTCCAACCAGGACTATTTGTGGCGAGACGGAGGACAAAGGATGCCAGATTTGGAGTCGTCATCATGTTTCCTGGGTTCTTTTTGCTGGGTGACCATGTGCTCATTTTGGAAGTGCCTTTGGTACCCTTTGGGGACCCAGGTCTGTGAGTCATTAAGCAATGTTGTTGATTGCCTGCCTGCCCTTTTGTCTCCTCTTCTGTGAGTAGTCTACCTTTAGTTTTAGGCTGTCCTTTGTTTTCCTGGTCTGGGTGTTTTAATTCTCAATGACCCGCTTGTGCTGTCAAGTCACGCCATTCTTTTGTCCCTTCTTTTCCTGTAATTTCTTCTGGTGCTTTCATACGTAAGTTTTTTGCGTGTAATTTATTCATTTCAACCTTAATGTTTCTATTACAAATCTCTGCGTTACAAAGTACACCAGGTCAGACAAATGAGCTAGACAAGGGAAGTATAGTGTCTCAAACAGGTGACAAGCCACAGAGAAGATCCTGTCGCACTGAAATTACAGTTGGAGGGACTTTTGCGCTGGTCATTCTGACAGGATAGCATTTGTCACCAGTGAAAATCCATCAGTGTAAACTGGCTCACCCACATCTTAAGGCATGAAGGGTACCTGGTTGTTTTCGTGACTTTTTAGTCACCAAACTCGATGCTATCAACACTTTTGGAAGGAGAACAGTGAGATGAACCCGCTGGAATGACTGTAAATATATCAGTGCTCTTTCATATACTATTGCTCCATTGAGCATTACCCAACGATAACAACAGGGCTATATGGGCTTTGGGAAGAGTTCCTGAATTTATGTACCAGGAGCTTTGTTTGAGGGGGTTTACGCTGTTCTTTTACTTACGGATCTGGTTTTGGGTGAATAGTGGCCTACGGTTCCTGGAAGCTCGTTAAATGTCATCCATCTTGTAGGCAGTTAAAGATTAAGAGAACTAGGGGTTAAGCATGTTTATATTCGGTATTGTCTCTCAAACCCTCACAGTAGAATAATTTTAAACCAGAATAAAAACAATGTTTTATGGAAGATGTTGCAGGTGAGTATAAGATGATGCCCCCACCTGTCTCATAAACAAAGGTTAACTGCTGTGTTTATTGTTTCCAAAATTTTAACCCTGTAGTGCATGATGGTGAGTGATATGTTAGGACCTTTCCTCTGAGGGAAACAAAACAAAACAGAAAAAAACCCACCACCATGCTAAAGAAAAAAGAACATGCATACATTTAACAGCATCTCAGTTAAAATGAAATGTAAAGTTTATTTATTTATTATAGAGATGGAGACAATGACAGCAAATGTTAAAAGGTAACAGACAGAAGATCCATGAACAGGTTTAGCAGGCCCCTGGTATCACCAGAAGCGCCTACAGAAGGAAGTGCTCCAGCCTGGTTAACTAAGATAACTACTGATAACAATTGTTTGTTATTTCTGTCTCTCACTTGCACCCTGTCGCTATTGTTAACTGCACCTTGCTTAGCATTGCTTCGGATGGTTCTGTTTGTTATCTTACGTGCACATGTTAAAACAGAAAGATACCATGCTTAGTTTTTAGATTGTCATGGCTGAAGCTGAAGACACCAGACAAATATAACCAAACTAAAATAATAAAATCAAATAGATCCAATTGAAAGCTACCTCCATCTCCAAACAAGAGAAACCAAGTTTCTCCTCATCATTAAGAGAACAGCTCACCAACGTGTGCTGCAAATCTGCATATGTAACACAAAGTATGATACATACACATATATTTGTGTGTAATGAAGCATTATCTTTTAAAAGCTAGAAGGCACCAAGTTATTATCCTAGGTAGATGGTTGTCAAGTGACCGAGCCTAAGGAAGAGGAAGTGGGAAAACTATCTAAATTATAAAGTTGAGAGATCAATTTCAGTAAGGCTTAATTAGTGCTACCCCAGGAATTGTAACTGGGGAAACGGGAAGACAGGTAGGTAGAAGAAAGATTAAAGCTTTATGTGGAATAAAATCTTCTTCTTCTCAATTCCAATTTAAAGCAGCTTTAGGAGAATTTAATTTTTCACAGCAGGGCAAGGTAACTTTGCTGGTATCAGCAGACCACAATGAAAATTACTGGAAAGGATAGGAATGGAGCGGGAACAAGCAGTATGCTTCTGCTTTCACTGAATTTAAATATGCAGATGTAAAAAATTCCACCTTAAAATTCATGAGGCAAGGAAAGCCTTTTACAATAAGGATTTTCACATTCGCTGATACTATGGGAGCTGTTACAAAGCAGAAATGAGTGAGAATACCAATAGCACTGGAATTGTGTTACTTCGGGGTTGGATCAAAACTTCACACGCTCCGAAAGAAAACTTTCAGAGTTTAGCAGCAGTCTGGACGATAGCAGCCTCTCACCCTCGATAGCCTGGTTGCAATCCAGTCTGCTTAGACCCTCCTGAAGTACCTAATTTCAGGGAAATGAGAAAACAACAGAGTACCATACACAGAGTGGCATAGCGGGCACTGATATTAACACATGAGGATTACTCTACAGGTGTTTTAAGAAGTGGATCGTCTTGCTTGTACATGAGTTGTCTCCAAAATGCGGACACAAAGTTCCAGAAAAATCAACCTCTAAAGGCTTCTTAGTCTAACTGCCCCTCTTTCCTACAGAAAGCCCAAGTATTATCCAATACTACCCCTAAAAGGGGGCGAGTGGTAGATGTATTTGTAGCTTGTATATTCTATCATACATATTCTCATTTACCTTGCTTGTGTGTATTAGGTTGGCCTATACACTTATATACTAACTTCATTTTTTCATGTTTTTCTGCAGAATGTTGACTTTTGCTTCCTTTAAGTTTCTGTAGGGTGATGGATTTGCTACACCTCCATCAAGAAGTACTGTCTGACAAACTTAAAATGCGGTAACAGAGAGTCCAAGTTAAAACAGGAGTTGAAATACATGGACAAATATTGCTTAGGAGCAGTTGCTGTGCTTGCTTGACCGATAGGCACTGGGTGAGTACAGCTGATTTTATCTGACTTGAACAGGTTTACTGTAGTTGCAGAAATTTAGGCTAGCTTTAACACCCTACAGTAGTAGTATGTATGTATTTATAAATTGGGTTAACCCTAGGACATTAGGGAATGACCACACACTGCCACGAAGAACTACGGGCTAATACCTGCAGGCCTTTACAAGCTACCCCAAGGCAAAAGTAGCCAGAAGAATGCAGGCAAAACACCTGCACAAAGGCCCACGGAGCTTTGCGCTGCAGCTCAAACTTCCACCAACCCCAAAACTCATCCAAGCCCTGCCCCAAACCTTCCATCTGTCCCCACACGCTATCCAAACCCTGCCCCAATGCTCCCATCTACCCTAAAACACGCCAAAGCCTAACTCAGGGTCACCCCCACCTCCCAGCGGCCACCCAACAATCCCCAAGCCTTGTCCCAAAGCTCCCGCCGCCCCTCGGTCACCCCAGGCCCTGCTGCGGGGACAGCCGGGGTCTTCCCGGGAAGCGGAGGGCTGCCCAAGACCTCCGACGGCCGGGCC
>VWZL01004715.1:301073-360162 GCA_013396915.1 Stercorarius parasiticus
CCAGCGCGCCGCAGCCCTGCTGCCCCCTGCTGGTGCTAGCCCGGCCGGGCGCCGCGCGCAAGCGCAGTGTGCGGGGAGTGCCCTGCGGCGCGGACGCATGCGCAGTGCGTCCCGCCGTGCGCCGCGCAGGCCTGCCCGCGGCCCCGCAGTTCAGTAGCGTAGGGTGCTTAGAGTGGGGAGGCGGTTTAAAGGTTATCCAATTCTAACCCCCCTGCTATGGGCAGGGAGACCTCCCACCAGACCAGGTTGCTCGAAGCCCCGTCCAGCCTGACCTTGAACACCTCCAGGGATGGGGCAGCCACAGCTTTGCTGGTCAACTTGTTCCGGTGCCTCAGCACCCTCATAGTGAAAATTTTCTTCCTAATATCTAATCTAAATCTACCCTCTTCTAGTTTGAAGTCATTACCTGGCAGTCTATCGCTACGCGCCCTTGTAAACAGTCCCTTTTTATCTGCCTCGTAGCCACCCTTCAGATACTGGAATGGCCTCCAGGCTGAAGAACCCCAAGTCTCTTAGCCTGGCCCCACAGAAGTGCTCCAGTCTCTGATCATCTTCATGGCTTCCTCTGGACCCGCTCCAACAGGTTCATGTCCTTGTGTTTCCAAAGCTGGAAGCCGTATTCCAGGTGGGGTCACAAATACGTTCTTCAATAACATGGTCAGTGGGATCAAGCGCGCCCTCAGCAAGTTTGCCAACGACACCAAGCTGAGTGGTGCGGTCAACAAGCCTGAAGGACGGGATGCCATCCAAAGGGACCTGGACAAGCTCGAGAAATGGGCCCACGTGAACTTCATGAGATCCAGCCAGGCCAAGAGCAGGATCCTGCACCTGGGGCAGGGCAGCCCCCAGCATCAGCACAGGCTGGGGGTGAAGGGATGGAGAGCAGCCCTTTTGAGGAGAACTTGAGGGTGTTGGTGGGTGAAAAGCTGGACGTGAGCCAACAATGCGCACTCGCAGCCCAGAAAGCCAACCGCATCCTGGGCTGCATCCCCAGCAGCATGGCCAGCAGGGCGAGGGAGGGGGTTCTGCCCCTCTGCTCTGCTCTGGTGAGACTTAAATTGCCAGTTAAGTAATCCTTAGTTTTCCTCTGATAAGAATACTGTGGATAGTACTCGCTAATATGGCTTGTAACATAATATTCAACATAAAATATATATTAGCAGTATTTTCTCCACTAAATTAAAATGTCTATTTGTTAAATTTATTAAAATATTTACTTGTCCTTCTGGTTAATCACCATAATGCTTAATTATTATTTCTTTTGCAAAGTTGACCTGGAATTCTTCCAAGATGTCTGCACTGTGAAAAACGGACATTGTACCAGCGAGATTGCTGCTGTGTTAGATGGAACAGAAACAGCAACTTGGAGACGACTGAAAGCGGAAACAATTTGTGAAATGATTCTCAACACGATGGACAAATAATGCATCAACAGACTCCGGTTGTCTTTGTTTTCGCTGATTGTAACTGACTGGTTCACAGTGTGTAACTACATCCAGTTAGAAAGCTAGAAAAGAAACTGGTTGAAAGCTGTTGAAGCCCTTCTATGCTTGTTTTTCTTCTTGTTGCAATTTCTATTGTGTAACCTGAATAACATTGCCAAAGTGTGAAAGCCATAGGGTACCTTGAGCTGTTTTGTTATATATGTGTAACAACAGGATGAAGAAAAAATGAACTAATTTCAGAGTAATTTATGAGAAAGTAGATAAGCTTGTTTCACCTTGCACTTCATTTTCCTTCCAGATGTGCTCACAGAATTGCATACTGATCTGAAGCAAATTTATTCCTCAGTAGCCCTGATAGAATTGAGAGCTGCATGAACTTCAGTCTATTTGTACTTTCCTGAGGTGAGGACATGAAAGGCAATGATTTTTTTAATGCAAGGAACATTTACTACATCTCCTTTTTGCAAGCACATTTGTTTCTAATAGAATTCACCATGCTAAAATTTTGTGCTAAAAAAGCGCAGGGTTTTGTGCCCCGTATTTCTAGTAATTATTTAATGTCGTTAGCTCCATTCTCCTTTCCCAGTGGTTTTTAATAGGTATAACGTCATTATCTTCAGAAGAGTTCCTTTAGTTTTACATCTGCATGGAAAATAGCGGCAGAAGCAGATCCCTTACTTTTTGGCTTGTTGTTAGAATATTAAGTTCCTGCAAGCTTTGGGGTATGGTTTCACAGCTGGATCCTGCTGCCTGTCCTGGTTTTCCCTCCATGTTCTGGGCATAATTTTCTTTCTTCCCTCTTGTTTCAGCTCTAGCAACCACGCGGCTGTAGAGTGAGTTGGACCAGCCTGCAGATGTAATTAGAACCTAATCTTTTGTCTTAGTTTTGGTCAGACTGGACAGACATAGAGCTGCACGATCGTTAGAGCTAACAAAAATGAAGCATCAGCAGAGCGTGCTGGTGTCAGAGAAGCGTGCAGAACCAGCCTTCTCTGGGAATGCGTAACTTTCTGTCACCTTAAACTATTTTTCAAGTGTAGGTGGTAGCTGTTTCCATCCCCCCTCATTCTCCCTTAAATAGTCTCCTTGCAAGCGTTTCCCTGTAAGACTGTGGTCATACATTTAACGCTAGATCCAAAACACACCCATGACTTTGATTTTAATTAGGCCTTCAGTAAAGCACACTTGTATTATTTAGGAAAGATCATGTTTATAGTACATTTAAGAATCCAAGAAATTTTAACCGTCAAATACAATTCTGTAACTTTTAGGTTATAGAAGCTACTGGTTTTACTGCTTAATTACTAATTAATATAGTTAGGGTAATTATAGTAAGTACTATTGATTTTTATAACTAGTTACAATGATCACAATCCCCATTTATGCACTGTTCGCTCATTTTTTTGTCATTTATAATTAATGCTTGGAAGCCTGTTCCTAAAGTCTTAAATATTTTCAAAATATTCATCTTTAATGTTGCTATTCTTATGTTACATTTCATTTCAAATAAGTACTAGCATTGCTAAAATGGCCAATTTGAATAATATCAGGTCATGTAACAAGTAAGTAATTTTAATAAATGCCAAATCCTTATCCTAATTTTGAGATTAGGATCTGTGTTTAACTTCATTATAAATGTAATACAGAACTCGGGCAGTATAAAGCTGTTTGGGTGTGCATGTTGGGCAAGCTATGTTTGCTGATTACGCTGATGTGGGCAGGGGTAGTAAATTCTGCTGCGTGCTGCACATTCCAGACTAACTGCCGTTTGAGATCTAAATACTGGAAACTTTAACTTTTGTTACTCTAAAGTCTGTTAAAAATGAAAGCTTAGGTTTTTTCCAGTTAGTATATTAAATTAACAGCTTAATCCTATACTTGATAACGTGTCTACATGCCTGTTCTACTAGGATAAATTTTTTAATTTGGCAGCTGTTCTGCTGTTAATAAGACACAAACCAATGGGGTGCTTGGGAGCTTTAACTGTCATGCGGTGTCTTAGGTATCTCCATGTACATGACTCAGAGATAAGGATGTCAGTATTAGCCAGAGATACTTGCTGTCTTACAGGAGTAAATTATCCAATTTTAGAAGATATAGGCCACTCTACACTAAAGGGCCTCATCAAGACCCTAATCGATCAGCTCAATCAAATAAATCGACAGGAATTACCACGTTGGTAATAGAAACCTCATTCAGTTCCGTAGCGTCTGTTTTTAGCCATCACTGAGAAGTCAGTCTATTTGAATTTATCAAAATTAATCATTGGCTTTGTCCTCCTTCCATTATAATGCTATTATTTGAGTGTTTAATAAAGATTCATAATTATTGGTTTGTGTCTGTTTTCATAACGGTAATATTTATCCACTTTTTGTAAGTTAATGGTTTGTTCTGGCTGCCTTGTCAATAACAGGGCTTAAGGATACTTTTGTCCATGATAATTCCTTAAATAATATTGTTGACTTGATTCTTGTTGTGCTGTTTCCATTTGTGTCATAAATTCTAAGCAACAGATTTCTGTGTTAAAAATCATTTTAGAAGTTGTATGAATTACTTGATCAATTTTCTGAATATATATTGTTCATTTGAATTGTTGCTAATAAGAAAGCTGACTCATTTTGTGCTGACATTTGAAAATCAGACTACATAAAGTGGAATATGAATGTAATAATAAAAGATCTTATTATCTTGGAACAGAAATATGCCCTTTGAAAATCAAGAAGATTGCTTTGGCCTCTTTAGGAGCTGTTCCTAATGGTCTCATGCTTTTTAACCGCAAATAATGATTGTTCTTCATGATTAAGAATTTGCATCACTATGGCTTTCAGAGGTTTATTTTACAAAGGTAATTTAATTTAACGATATTATTCATATGTTTTAGACAGGTCTACTTGTATGAATATCTTTTTAAACAGTACATATTCTGAACAGGTGCCAATTTTAATATATTTTAACTTACTAATTATGGAGGGGTTGTTAAATATACAGGGCTGATTCGTGTCATGAAACAGATAATACTGAAGTATTCTATAGTATTCTCTAACAGTGTTCGCGGATAATTCAGTTATTTGGAAAAGAAGATTTCTGCATGAGAGAAGGCGTGCATTCTGAGCTTCCTCTTCAAGCAGAAATTGTCTATGCTGTAAATAGTTAAGGTGTGAGCGAAAGTATGGTTTCTGAACAGGCAGATGCGACACACCATACCCAGTAGGTAAAAGCAGAGGAAGACTAAAAACATTACTTTGGATATATTTTTACTAATACTAGGTTCCATAATACAGCTAAGACCGTGAAGCACACACACAGTAAGTTTGACGACGCTAATGCGTGGCATACGATGCTGCAGAAGTAACTACATTTGATGTATCAATTAGAATGAATTGTCTTCTGAAACTTTGAAGAATTGTTCCCCAAAAAAATCCTAGAACCTGCCGAGGAAATGAAGAAATGTAGCTGTTGTCAGCAAGAGCGAGGCTGTAAATTGGAATGCGTGCTTGCATGATAGTGTTTAATTAAGCGTTGTGCTACGAGTTGATGCCTGATAGAGGTAATTAGAGGAGCTTCCTGTAGATGGCAGTAAACGTTCACATCTATTTAAGCAGGCAGAAGCACAAATGATGCATGTCAAAGGTGCTTTGGTATTTTTTGGCTTAGTTTTGACTTAGTAAAGTATCTTGCTGATGATTTTAAGCATGTCAAAGCTATATATAAAAAGGGTTCTTTGTAGCTTTTTTCCTTAGCAGGGTAATAAGTTCTCTCCTTAGCAGGTGAGTACGTCCTAATGTTGCTACCAGGTGTAGTCACTTCTGCCAGGAAAGAGGACGGGGTGTGCACACCTGGCTGTCTTCTGCTGAAGCCCAGCTGTGCGAGGGGCTGCCTTCTTGCCTCTGAAATGGGCTCCCTCCACGCTTGTTAATTGCAATGCCTCGTCAACCCTGCCTGTGCCTTTGGGTTCATCTTTTGCCCTGGCTGAGTTGGCTCAGCGAAGGGCCACCAGTGAGTGAGTGCCAGCAGTGCAAGGGAGGGGTAGGGAGTGTGCACTTGGAGCACGGTAATATATCTTTTGGTTGCTGATAAATCATTTCAACATACCATGTAAAATTATTGTTTAACGATACTTTAAGCTGTTTATCTAAGAAATCATTGTTTAAAGAGATTTTAAGGCTTTTAACAAGCAACAGGTTTGTTAGGCAAATATAGAAAGTCCTTGAAGGTGAGGTGCGTGCACAGACCATGAGAGGTGGTAAGACCCTTCATAACAAGGTGAGCTTCTCAGCTCCTATAGATTCCATTTTTCTTCAAGTTGAGCTTTGACACAACAGCGGGGGAATGGTGCACGGTCAGTGTCACCACAAAGACTAGGTCTTTTCTCTGCATGCTGTGATGTAAGGTTTTGCCATGAGGTGACCTTTACTCATCGTCTAAGTATCATTCTAGTGGAGTAGATGAGGAAAATAGTGGATTTCCAGCTGATTTGCACTTTTTTATGAATGTTCCAAGAAATTTTCTTGAACTGTCAAATCTTAAATTCCTGCCATCCTCTCCTTCATATCCAAACTAATCTTCTTCCTGTTTTTCAAATGTGTTTGCTGATTACTGACTCTGGATTAGGTAAACATGTCTGCTGTCTGTCGGTACATCTGCTGAAGATCTTTACCATGATTACTTCTTTGTTAGTTAAAATGAATTTGATTATTTAACGATCTTGCAACTACACTGCAAATATAACCGACAAAAACTTAACAGACAGGAATTTAGTTTTTGTTGTTTTTGTTTTGAGAAAGCCTAAGCTGTCTGTCTCAACCATAGCCACGTTGTCTCCGTTGTACAGATGAGGAAGATGATACGCGGAACAAAATTAATCTCTGATTTAATCCTTTTGCCTTCAGGAGCTATGAAGCCCACTGATGATACAGTATGCTGCTGCTTATTACTAGTTTAATCTCAGTGAACTACAAATAGAAGCCCAGGGTGTTGCAGCATCTAGTGATTAAGTTACATTAGCAGAAGGTGGTGAGCGAACAGGCAAGGACCTAATGACATTAAGCCAGTGCTGTTAATCACTTCCAGAGACCTTAAACTCAGAATATTAAAACTGAAATAACATTTAGAACTTCATAAAGGTCAGCGCTTAAGATGATATAAAGGCACTATGGCAGCATGACTAACGGTGGTGGGCGTGAGTGGTGGTATAGCATCTCTTAAGGAGGAAGTGCGGAGGGAGTTTCATCTGGTGGTAATTGGGAAGGTTCATAAAGGAGATGCAGACTCAATGGTCTTCAGACCTTTCTTAAGTAGGAAGAGTAAAATGTATGACACTTTCCTTCGACACAAGTAGAGGCCCCGTTTGCTGTCTTTCCCACTGAATGTGGATGACTGAATTATGGACAGCTGAGTGTTATATGGCCCTAACGGTAACTCCCACTTGCACACTTTAATATCTATTTTTTGTTTTGTTTAAGAAACTGAATGTGTGCTTGAAAGCAATTTACATTAATACAGTATGCCTTCAGGCAAACATCATTCCCTGTTGTGCTTTTAAACAGCCCAGCTATTGTCTGAAGTTAGTCACTGAAACAGTTGGACCCTGTCTGGCGTTACGGGTGTGTGATCGTTACAAAATGGTAAAGAATTTTCTGACAGTTTTGGTTCAGTCTGTTTTCACTTTGAATTGGCACTTGACAATAAAGAATTTAGTTTCTTTTTTTCTTTGGTAGTTGCCTGTTGGAGTTACCTCTGTAAATTATTTTGTTTATTTTTAGCTTTGTTTTTTTTTCCAGACTCCGTCTATTACGGGTTTCATCCCTGCCCCATCCACATGACAGCATTTCCAGCTAATGGGAGGAATGCAAAGGAGGAATGACATTGCTGTTTGCGTTGATAAGAAAAAGCCTTGCTTTTATTACCAACTAATCAAATGGTAGGTAGCAGCTAATGGTGATTATAATTAAGCTTTCGAACTGCCATCCTTTTTCTGGAAGCACTGTATGCCGAGAGAACTAAGCTATCTTCCCTTTAAGGCAAAGGTGATTTTTTGCTGTTCTTTTATCACTGTGAAATGAAAGTTATAAAACTGTTTACAGTAGTTATTTTCCCATCCTATTTTAAATGTCCTGCTCTTTAAACTGAGTTATTTCTCCCTTCATCATTTAGCATTACTGACTCCGAATTGAAATCATTTAATTTTAAACGGGCTGTATCCTCCAGGCCATGCCCTCCAACAGAACTTTTTCAGGAGTTTTACTTCAATAACAATTGTGTGATAACAAATGTCATAATAGTGTTAAAGTGAGACTGTGCTCCATCTTTGCATGGGTGTAATTTAGAGTAAATCAGTTCAGTGAGTTCGTTCTGGTAGACGGGAGCTGAGACAGTGGTCTCTTCCTTTTGGGGCTGACTTTCATGAGTGATGCATAACTGACAAATCCCAATGAAGACCAAGATATCTGGCACCTTTAAAGATTTGTCAATGCAGCTGTACTTTGCATACAAAAAGATATTTTTTTCTTGCTTCTCTGGAAATTCCTAAGAGAAACGCAGAAGTGTGCGAGGTTGCTGCCTGCTTCATCTTGAGAGAAGAGCGGTGCAGGAGTGAACTGCTCATTCTGGGGCTCGCGGTTCCGTCTGGCAGATACAGGGGAGCTACAGGAGGTCATATCTATGGGCAGGCAGGCTGTCCTAATAGCGGAGTTTTCTCTGTCTCGGGAGCAGATGATTGAACAGAAACAATACGTTGCTTTCCCCATTTGATGATGAAGACTGACAGTTTGCGGGAGATGAGTCAAAGGTCACTGATGAGAAGATCCATCCAGATAATTGCTGTAATTGCACCCTGAGGATGCAGCTCCTACCACAAAGCATTAGGCAGTGATTCTGTTTGTAAATATATACTTGACAGTGAACTTCATCCTATGCCTAGAATCAAGAAAGTTCCTTCATGAGATATAATTGGAGAAAATTTTCTTTTGACTTTTTCTTAATCCAACCACGTTTTCTTCTGTCAGCAGGTGAATAGGAAATAGTCCCATTCTGAAACAGAGAAGTAGTTGTGATTTAAACATAAAAATACCGTTTAGTGTTAAATCCTTTGATGAATGCAGTAGCTACTCTTATTTCACAATGAATGCTGTTAAGCAGCGTGAATGAGTGAATATACATAATTCATAATATTTAATTGGAAAATGCATCTTTTTCTTACAGTTATTCATTCATTTTTCTTGAGTTTGTCCAGTGACTTCTTTACACTTAAATACAAACAGCTTTTCTGTTGGAGAGTGAACAGTTACAGACAGGACACAAGCGGCGCAGCATCCCTGCCACCAAATTAGCTCTTTATTCCACCCCTTCACAAGGCACAGAAATCAGCAGTGCTCAAGCATTAGGATGAGAATTCAGATTGGGAAACGAGAGGCATTGCAAGCACGTCAAATTTCTCAGCATATCAATAGTTGCTGTTAAGTAAATGCTCAACTATTATGGGCTAGAACTCCAAAATGAGTCTTGTAACAGGTAGGTAGCAATTTTAGACATTGTAGCCCCAGCTTCTTAAACTTGTAAATGAGAGGAAGGTGAAACCATTTGGATTTCCTAGAAAACACACAATTAATTTAAAAGATGTTTATGCGTCTCAAAATGCATTAAAATATAAATGTAACTTTCAGAAGCGTCAACGGCTCGGTCTGCGGCAGGGGTGGGTGCTGCTCTGGTACCCGATGGTGTTTCCAGGTGAAGACAGTCTTGTGCGCTCCAGCCTATTCGTGACTGCACTTGGCATGAAAGCAAGCCTGAATCTGAGAACAGCCACTATGTAATAGATAGAAACAGAGCTGCTTGATGCAACATCCACTGAAATCGTAGATCAAAGATTAATTTTTGTTCTTCAGAACTCGGGTTGTTTTGTGGTTGTTTATGAAACCAGTAAAAATCCCTCTAAGACTCTGAAAGAATGAGATTCGCGATCAAATCCTTTTTTTAGAGACTGAAAATGTTTGGTTTTTTAAGTGCTCTGACTTGAGATCATATATCTTGCCTGCATCCGTGCATACTCTTGCTTAATAAAGGAGTAACTTACATAAGTCCTTGTGCTGCATGATACAGAGACCATTAGCGAGGAAGTGATGAAACTTGTTCTATTCTAGCCCACGCTCTCTGGGACATGCTTCTAGCCTGGGAATCAGCACAAACCGGGCACATCAGTATATTTATGTATGTTTACCATAACGCTCAGCTGCTAGGAATGTCTTTTCCTTTTGAATATGACTTAACATTTTATGACTATGTACGTAGAAAGAAATTGTAAATAGTATTGATTGCTGACAGTGGCCTGTTCCTTGCAGCGTAGACTTTTTAGATTAAATGTTCTGAGCTTATATTCATGCCTTACAAAAGATGCAAAAATAATGACAGCGTTTTATGCTGCTGTGTAGCGTTACAAAAAAAAGCCAGTCTCATGCTTCTCACTGGGTAGGACTAAAATCCAAAAGCTTTGTGGTTGCCTTGCTAAGGAAACTAAGGAAATAAGTAACACCATTATCTGTCAGCCCAGCCCTTGGCACTTAAATATATGAAGAATAAGAAACCTTAAACAGAGGTTGTGCTCACTGAGGAGGAGTTAAAATGGCAGGAACTAACTCAAATACAAAAATTAGGTTGTGTTTTTTACCTCAGATGACAGTTTATGTTTGAATGTTGTGTATACCACAGGATGCTTCCTGTTTTAATAGACTATTTCTTTGCCCACAGGGGAATTTTTCTTCTCTCTTTTTTTTTTTTTTTTGTTTACCAGAGGTCCAAGGGATTGGAAGCAAAATGTTTCTTTTTGAAAGAATTTACAGTGTTCATTTTCTGACAAAACTGCATAAAGAATCCTGATCAGCCAACCATAAGCGAGGAAGGTAAGTAAGCATCCGACGTTACGTATCACCTTGTACATTAACAGACATTTATATGCGCTGTTCGGGCTGTGTGTTCCGTATATCAGTTTTCTATGGTTACCAGAAGCTGACAGAATAAAGAAGTGCAGGGGGAACCTTGTGCTGCCTTAAACAAAGACTTGTTCCCCTCCGATGCACTCCGGGGCTGGTTTGCATGTCGAGGCATGTTCCTTTCCTGCCGACACTTATACAAAGGCAGGGGGAGAATACTGTTTTCTGGCAATGGCTTTAGGTCTTTTTTAATCTGCTCTTATTTCCCCTTCATAGATTTTTCTGCTCGAACTCCAAGAAAGTGTGGTAGGAAAGACAAGTACCTGTCTCTAAAGTACATGCCAGTGTAGGTATGCTAATAACAAAGATTTGATCTTATATTGCAGTTTATTCAATCGGGTTTTTTTTTTTTGTTCAGTTAATTTGCTGTGAGACTTTTCGGACTGATAAAGGCTGCAGTACCATAGTGGTTTACATGATATAACTCTCATGCAAGTATTAATTTAAACTTGTCTTTACTATTATGAAATACATAGGTAGTGACATAGTCATAAGAAAAATTATGCCAACATAGATGAATACATTTAGAATTAGATTAGCACAAATTGTTTACGTGTTTCGGACTCCATTTAGTACAGTAGAATATGCCTGCAATCTGTAAAATTCAATGATTCCCTGCTTGCTTTGTTAGGAATTCCTTTGAAATAACGAATATATGGTTCAGAATAGAATTTTACGTTTTTTTATATTAGTTCAATAACAGAAAAATAGTCTGATATTATTGTCATTTAATTTATGCCTTTTGCCACTTACTCAGCAAAATGTATAAGAGTACTTTGTGCCCACCATAGATCTCAATATTTAGTTATAATTCATTCAGTGTCTGTAATTCAAATATCCTCTTGAAAGTCTCCCCAAAGCGCTTGCTCATGGGAAACTAACAGACTTACGCCAAACATATCTACCAAGCTAAAAACTATTTGATGAGAGACATGAAAAAAAAAAAAAATCTTCTTAAAATACAGTATAAGAGAACTGCAAAAATCTGTCTTCTTGAGACAACCACTGCACGGGAGCTCTGGCAGCTATTTTTGCTGGGAGTGATTTGGGTAGAAGACAAACATGGTCAAATTAGCTAGAATGCTGGAAGTTCAGTCAAGGATACTGCCTTAAATAGTTCACCCAGAAAAGGACAAACCTTTCTTAGGGCAGCCCCTTCAGAATTCCGGTTGCAGTAACAATTTTTAATAAGTAAATATAAAATATAGTAATTTTTCCTGTGGTTTTGTTTTACAACAGGCTGTTGGAATGTTCTGGGGTCAAATTCAGCTCTCCTAACTATGAAAACCTCACTAATGCAAAAATATATGGCTGAGAGTAGACCTTGATTAATATCGTTGTTTTCCTATGCTAGGTTATATTTTTCTTCTATTCATGGCAATAGGTTACATAGCTGAAAAAGGGATGATAACAAGATGATAAAATTTAAAGGAAAATGTGTTCATTATTGGGCTTTTTTTTACTATGCAATGGTTCTTACTTCTTGTCAAATACCTGCTATTTGACCTTCTCTGGGCTATGATAATATTGACCTAAAGAGCACAGGAGATTATATCCCAATGTAGGAATAAAATTCAATATTTGCTCATAAATGTTTTTGTATTTGTTCTTGTTCAGTTGTGAGGAAAACGGGGAGGCATGATGTTGCGGTTGGAGAACAAGAAAGCACTGAAGCTGCTGTAGATGGAGACCCTCCTTCCTTAAGTCAGTTCAAGCTTGTTCAGGAGGCCACAGAAGTTGGCTTGGACGTTTCCCTGTGCTGGGGACAAAGGAGCATTTCTAGAGGGTAGCAGCAACCTGGAAGTTTTCAAGATGCAAGTGGACAAGGTGCTAGATAATCTCACCTAGGCTCCCTTTCCCAAGAGAGGTTGGACCAGATGATGGTTTGAGGTCCCTTCCAACCCAGACTGCTCTGCAAATCTATGGTTCGTTTTTGCTTTTCAAGGGCAGTCTAGTGCTCCTTGGTGTTAACAAGTAAAAGCTTACCAGAGCTCAATTTTATAAGCTTCTGACAAGTTAGAGGTGGACGATGTGAGTGAGGTTGGGCGAACCCTTCTGTGGCCAGGGGATTCAGGTAGGTTGGGCTTGAGATAGGTATGTGCTGGCAGGTTGCAAAGGGCTGACCCCCCTTTTGCACCCCTCAAATGCAGCACTTCATTTTGTCCCGCTGGCTGCCATTAGGCTTCAGCGTTTTGGGTCACATTTGGAGGGGAAAATCAGTGTGCCTGATAGTGGGCATCCTCATTCTTCTCTTCTGGTGCTCCCTCAGGTGAAATGATCACCTTCCACCCCATCTTCTGGCTCAAATATTCCATGCTAACTTGCCCCTGGTTCTCACATACATGTTTCCTGCTGCACCGCTATTACAGCCAACATCTGTGTACCTGACACTGCAAATATTCAGCCTTTCACTTGATCATTCCTGTTCTCTCATCTCAAAATCCTTCAGCTGCCACAAAAGCTTTACAGATGTCCCAGCCTCTCCCAAAATGCCATATGTGTGGGTGCAACCCCCCATCTGTTAATCAACATTTGCAGGCACAGACCAGTTTCTAATCATGTGGGTGGAGAGAGTGGCTACAACTCAGCCCACTTGTATAAAAGAATCCTTTTCAAATGCCAAAAAGTAGAAAGGATTCTGTGGATCGTTTGTCGCGACCCCTTTGCAAACGCAGCCCTCGCTGTGGTTTTATGTTGGCCTCAGCGAAGGGTTAACACGGGCTGTGCGCAGCCAGTCCCCTACAGCCTCTGCTAAAGAAACATTAATTATAGAGAGCCCTAAGGACTCGGAGCAGCTAAAAAGGCTGAGTACTATTTAAAACCAAGACAGTCAAATAACCGGTTGGATGTGATCTCTAATAAATTACTATGTTCAGATGATAAAATTCAGCGAGAGTGTGACAGTCAGATGGGGAGGTTGGCAGCAAAAGTTTTAAAAATAAATAGTCTTAAATTGCAGGAAATTACAGCAAGCAGCTCCTTGGAATTATTTTACTCTGTGCATTGTGTGTCTGAGAAGGCAGGCAGCCCGCTGGCAAGCTTTTGACCTTTTGTGTGCGGAATAAAATATGCAGGTGCAATAGCGTGAATGCACAAGGGGTGACAGTGACTTTCAGCTGGGGGTTTGGGCACTGAGGGCCCCACAGGGCTGCTCTGGCGTAGCCCCGTTAAACTGGAGATAAACACGGTGGGAGGCTGTGGCTGTAAAGGATTGCAGAACGCGTGTGTTTCTGACATATATTCCTGTATTCAAAACCTGTAAGTCATCCGATGGAAGACTTGTTTTGTCTTGCTGATGACTGATCTGATTCTCGTATTGCCCTATTCGTATTTCAGTAAGTTCTCAACTCAGTTACGTTGCTGCAACTGTGATCTAAATCCCAGTTCCTTGTGTGCAAGGAAATCCATACCTGCATGGTATGGACGGCTTCTTCTTCTCAGTGTAATTGTATTTGAAGAAAAACAGGACAAATTTATACCAAGACATTTTAAAGCTCCTTTTACTGCAGTACCTGAGCAGCTCATAGCGCTTTACGTACTTTTTGTCACAAAAACCCCCTGTGAAACTGGGGAAGCGTTATTGCCTTTTTTTGTGGAATTCTGACTTACTATCTAGGGAAGTTTATGGGAGAAAAAGCCGTGCCAAGCTGTAGGCTGACGCAGTAGCATTTTTTCTCATGAAATCTTTGTCACGGCAAGCAAAATCTAGGGATATTTTTGAGGGGAAAAAAAGGGTTAGCTGTTATCCTGATGTTTCCTTGCTCTCGTTAAAGTTTCACATGAGATTCTTTCTGCACAGAGGACTAGTTTTGTGTCATTTTTGCTTTGCAGCGTCAGTGTTGTTTGACCCATCATAAATTGTCAGCTGTCTCTTTTTTACGTGAAGGACATCATGCTTTTTTTTTTTTCCCCAAGTTTTAAAGATTAAACTGCACGAAATTAAACAAATCTATTGCATAGCTTGTATTATTACATTCTGCACCTTAAAGAAACATTAGTTACTTGACTCTAAATGATTTATGTCTAAGAGGAAAAAAAAACATTCTCAGATAAGCTGCATTACAGACGTAAACATTTTTGGGCCATGTGCAAGTTACTTAAATGAAGTAGCAATTTCATAATTTATGTAACAGATAAGAATATATCAATTATTGGCTATAAGTTCTAAAATTCTTTGCTTATACACATCAAAAGTAGGATTTAAGCCTGGTCCTTGAAAAGAAAGGGCAGATAACTATATTTTATGTTGTTAGTATTAATATAATTAGGCTTTCCAGCACTTCAGCAGAATAAGCATAAAGAATGCATTTTTAAGGTATCCTTGTTTTAAAGGTGACTTGGGCAGCTTTTTTGGAAGTTTTAGTTATGACCTATTTCTACTCCTTAATAGTAAAAGAAGAAAGACCAGAGGAGTTTTCATGTTCTGTCTCTTTTTTTCTCACACTTTTAGAAATCTAAGCTTCAGTCCTGGGGAAAAAACCCAAACTGAGGTAGTTTCTGTCTGTAGGAGAATAGACAAACTCTTAATGGCGAGCATGCTTTATTAGCATACCTTTTAATTTTGTATGCCACAGTGTGTTATCTTTAATTGTTGATAGTTTTAGCTTCAGGAAGGCTTTTAATGTAAACAGTTCCTGAAAGAACTCTACAAATTACATATGGGAAGCCTTGCAAGCAGCTGGTTGCTGCAAATGTATTTGAGGAGCTTTCTTCAGACCTCTTACTTTGCCTTTTTTCCCCATTGAGAGATCTTGCTGGGCCAGACTGGAAGGTTGGAGGTGAAGGAGGCGACTTTTTGAGACCGATCTTCTACCAGTGAAGAAGCAGAACGTACCGTCTCCGGCTGTCCGGTTGTCAGAAGCACATCAGACGGCAGTGTAGCTGCCTTCACCCAAGATGGACCAGGCAGGGCCTGAGCTGGTAGATTCCAAGAGGTACGGAAATTTCATCAGGGAATGAAAAAGCACTGATGAACTGTGCAAGGTTCTGCATTCGGGTTTTGTTCTGGCTTTCTAACAAATCGAGGAGCGATACCTCGTAGTGTTCGCTTTTCTTTTCCACTTTTTTCTTGGGAGTCCTTAATGCCTGCAAACCTATCTGAGGATGTGTTGGGTTATATTCCAAATTCCTAAAACTGCTAAGACATATGAATGAGAAGTGACCAATTTTAAATGTAATAAAGGTGCTATAGACAGACAGGTGACACTAATATTGGGAATATTGGCACTGCAGTGGCTGGACAAACATGTACTCTCAATTCTCCCTCCACAACAGAAGTGACAAGAGTCCTGGGTCTCTCTGGAGAAAAGGAGTTTGCTCCACTCAGATATTCAGTGTTTGTCAGATCAACATTCACATAAACAAAACTGAAGAATGACAATCATTCAGTTCTCAGAGTTTAATGTTGTGGTTACTGCTCCAGTGCTTGCCAATTGTTCAGGCATGAAAAATCACCAGTTTCTACTGTGAAAAAAAAAAAAAAAGCCCACGTTTCTCTGTCTTTATAAATCATAGAGGAACACATAAGGAACTTAAACAGAAAATTACGAACCCAAAATTTTATCTATTGATAGCTCACATTTAGAACCAGTTTTTAGCTTCCATGTTCTTATCAAAATATGGTTTTAAAAAATTAAATGATACATTTTTGGAAGCTTAAATAACCTATGGAGAGAAATTTGCATTCTTGTCTAGGTTTTTCAGCGAAAACCAGTTCTAACTACTATCTGCTGGTGGCACCATTACACCAGAAGAATTTAATATCCAAGTCTTAAACAAAAAAAAATGCCACAGATTACACCTTTCTATCTGATTACATGGAAAAACATCTATTTTTTTTTATTTCTTCCTAGTTTGATGTCAGCTGGACTATTTAACTTGTTGTCTGTCCTTCTCAACAACAGATGTCATTAAAACCAGGTGATTGCAGCAGATTCTCGACTGAGCATGCCAACGTGGCTCAAACAGTTAATAAGGAAAAGGAGAACAAACGCTTGCGGAGCTGAACATAGATAGTGAGATTTTTACGTGAAATGCATGTGCTGTTGCTGGAATCTGCTCAGAGAGAACGCCTTGAGATTATGGCTCTCCTCTCAGGACAGGACTCGCTCTTTTTGATCCAGCAGAGTTTCAGGGTTGACCATAGTCTACACTGGTGCGAGCTTCAGAGGGGATCAGGTCAGACAAAGAACTGCAGCACTCTATCAAAAAAAAAAAAAAAGGTCCCCATCCAAGGCAGCTGGAAAGACGGACATTAGCAGCTGGCAGGGCTTTGGCTATCTCTGCCCGTATGTTAAAGTTGCTCGCCTTAGAGCTTCAAGAGCTGTTAACTCTGAAAGCCCCGCTCACTTCCATCGCCAACGCTCTGAGCTGCTCAGCACGCCCTTTAGACAGCAGCAGGGCCTGGACCCTGTCCTCACTAACAAAGCCTCCTGTGGATATGGCATTTTGATCCCACGGGGCCTTTATGCGTGACTTTTAAAGAAATGAGCTTAATAAGGAACCTAATGGTGATGTAAGAGGGAAGGAAATTGTCCGGCAGTATCATCCAAAGCGGGTGATCCTTTATGCTATCATACCCTGCTTTCTTCCTGCGTCAGAAGTATTTCTGCACTGAATTTTATTTCCTTATTCCTCCTCCAGCCGATGCATCGTAGCAGTTGGTAGTTACGTAGTTATTTTCTGTGCATTTTTTTCACAGAAATAGATTACAGAAAGGGTTTTGGATGGACATTTTGCGTGTGTTTAGTAGTTGCTAAGTTTCCTGAACCTGAATCTCCATTTCCTGTGGTTCTACACTCCCTTTCCGACTTGGACAAAAATTTTGAGGTTTGAAAATGTCTGACTTTATACTTTCTATTTTATTTGTTTCGCTGAGCTTTTCCTAACCCTTTATGTAATTTCCTATATTTTTTTTTATTAATATGTATTGATACGTAACTGTATAAGTCAGTTCTATACCATAGTACACAGTGCAGTTTGGCTTCTCCCATGGCTAGGAGAGGCACTTCCAACACTCAGCGGTAAGTATTTCTCCACACAAGTTTCTTCTAACTTTGGTTTTTAGCTTAATGCTATGAAGACTGAAAACTTTTAGTAGTTACCTAAATTAATCTTTCTCCTCCCTGGAGGACACAAACACTTCTAGCTAAATACATAATGGATTCTATTAATTCTGTTCCTTACAAGGAACTAATTACTGTAGTCGTCTTCCTTCACTCAAAAACGGGAGACTCATATAACACTTCAGTCCATTGTGAACGTCCTTCTCTGTGGCCCATGGTCCTCTATGTGTTAGGATTAAACGAGAGAGAAAATAATACAATTTGTAAATCCTCTAATAAGCCCCAGTAATTTTCTTTTTCCCTCAATTTTAGAAGATACAACTTCATCCCACGTTGCTTCCCCCTTCTCATGGGTAACGTTGCTTTGTATCCGGGCAGAAGTAATTTGTGCAAGATACGTTGCTTATAGGACAGTGCTTCAAAATACTGCAAAAGGTCATTGCACATCAGACAGAAGGCAGAGCTTATTCCAGCCACTTGCTCTGAGAACTACAGATCTTTGTTAATATTAATTATATGTGTATATTTTGTGTATATTTTAAACAGTGCATATTGTAAAAATTACACCGCGCAAACATGCAGCGATGAACACTTGTAAGCCCTGGGACTGGATAACGGAGGTCAGTTCTTCACTGATGATTCTAGGCGTAAATATTTGCTGTTCTTATTAACTTTAAGATTCGTGAATGGGAGCCATATTGTGTCTACACTTCTAGGAAAGTGGGGTATATTTCCATGCTCACCATATCCAAAAATACAAGTGAAATAAAAATAGTAACAAAGATGTATAAAGTACTGAGAAGATTCAGAGCTAACCATTTGCACAAACATCCACCGTGATTGTGCTTATAATAGTAACTGCGTACACAGAACATGGGAAAAAATCAGCTGGGAGATCAAGGCCAGATTCCCTCTGTCCTTAGAAGTTGAGCTGCTGGGAGGATGAACGCTGACAGCCTCGGCAGCCGCCTCCTCTGCCTCCCTGAGAGCTGCTGGCCCAGGGATGGATCTGCCAGGAGGGCTCAGCGCTCCCGGCGCACCTCGCTGCTGCTGCTGCTCCCTTTCCGGCCAGCCCTGCTGGCCAGGGTGTCACAGGTGGCTCGCAAAAGGTGTCACCTCGCAGAGGTGACAGGCTGCTCTGCAGGCCGAGCCAGCGGGGTTGTCCCCAGGGGTTATCTTCTCTCTTACAGGAGTGCCGCAACTGGGAAAGGGTGAAGTGAAATTGCAAATTATCTCCCAAAATGTAATCCACGCATACATTTATCTTTTCTGACATCCCTTCTCGTGAGCACAGGCAAAATCGAAAGACGTGATTCTCTCTTCAGGTGGACATTATCTAAGAATTATGTTTTTACTAAAAAAAAAAAAAAAAAAACAAATGGATTCTGAGACTTTTATGTTTCCAGAGAAAAGGCTGCCATGCTTAAAAGGCTGTATCGATGTTAAGCAAAGAAACCCTAACACCTGGACACCATTCCCATCAAGGCCGTCTCACTCTAGCATGCTTAGTTTGGTTTGTAATTTACCCTTAATAAGAAAGTGTTAAAAAGGTCTGATTCTGGCTTAGCATCAAAGGCATTGAAGCTGTACATGTACATCATTGTTTATAATGAGACAGAGTGCTGCATGGCAATTTACAAAGCAAATTTATGTTGCTGTTGGAGTATGGCTTTTTTCTTTGAAAACTGGTGCATAAATGTGTTTACAATGGTAATTATTCACACAGATTTTGAAGAAAAAAAGAATGCTGAAAGAACTGAAGTGTGGTCAAAGCGACAGCATCATGAGTCTGGAAGGTAATGCTGTGTAGGTAAAGTCATTTCAGAAATTCTTTAAATGCTGAATTTATGCAGATAAATATTATTTCTCTTTTGCGAGAAAGACTGAGGTAGAACAGATGGGATGGTTGCCAAGAAAGTGGTTGGAAAGCAAGTAATATGCACATGTTGACATTTCCTGCTTTTACATAATTTTTTTTAAAAATAACTTATGAAATAGCCTTGAGTGGAATAATTGCGTTTATTAGTGTGGTATGAAGACAACATTTTCAGCATCTCAGAAGGGCTGTCTTGCCCCGTACCTCTCTTCTCTTGTATTTGACCACTCCATTTCATCTCTGCCCAACACATGCTTCTGTTTTGTTTTTGAGAAAGCAAGAGGCCATGACTTAAACAAAAATTGAGCAGCACCTTTTATTTGCCGTGTGTGCAACGTTTTCTACCTCGAGAGCTTAAATGTGGGTAGGGCTTTGACCACCTTCCCATGGCTGCCCACTTGAGGTGGATGCCTGCCCAGGGTACAGGTTTCATCTCTCTCTCCATCCGAGCACAACTACAACTCATCTACTCATTCCCACTCCCCCTACCTGAGAATCAGATCCATGAAGGCTGTTTGGGAGGGGAGGACGTTGGTAGGTTGAAGGCCAAGGAATATCTTCCTCCCTGGTCCCTCCTGGTATCCATCGCTGCAGTCCCTGTCCCATGCCCTGGATGTCTTCCGCCTCTCTGCTCCCCTGGGTTTTCCCTGCGAGAACCCCAGTCTCCTCCCTGAGCATTCCCCCCCTCAAGCGTCCTGTAGCTCTGTAAATAATGTTCTGCTGTCTTTTTTTCAAGTAACACTTGAACATATGTTTTGTATGGAGATGCTGAAGGACAGCAACATCTGCTGCTCCCAGCCAGCTCATACGCTCTTATTTGGATTGTAATTACTTCGTCGGCTCCGAGCTGTGTCCCGTGTTTGCCCACTATCTGTTTCTGTCAGGTCTTCGTCTTCTACAAACTACCCATTATGTAGTGACAATAATTAAATCTCCCCTCCACCAGGCAGAGCTGAGCAGTGCAAGAAGGGCCCTCCTTGTCCGTGCAGCTGCCAAAGAAGATGCAGCTTGTAATGATGCCTTAATCACCTGCCTGCCAGACAATGGCCGGGACCACCTATTTGTTCCAAACAAGCTATTTTAGCAGCTGTCAGATGCTAATGGCTTTCAGCTGCTGGCAACCTGTGCCCTATGCAAACCAGGGGACATGTCATGGAAATGCGCATAAATATTCATGTGGGACTAACAAAACCAAAAGTGCGAGTGCGGTTATCTGAGCTCTTGCATGAATGTACCGTAGCCGGCCCTGTTGTGTTGGCTTTGGTGTGATGAATGCAGGGCGAATGTTTTGAGGTCACGTTGTCCTTTTTACGTTTGTGAGAAAAAACCCACGGAAGGCCGTGGGGTTGCAGGGATGGATGAGTTAAGGGCAGGATTTGTGCCTCTGCATAATGTAGGCAGTTCTGGATCTATATTGCCGCCTGTGGTGGGTGATGCACTGCAACTTGTTATTGAGAGAGAGGAGCTGCTGTGTTTAATCATTCTTTTTGCATTTCTCTTCTGAACCTGTGTATGAAGAATTTAAAGTTTCTCACCAGATCTGTACTAGATGCTTAAGGAACACAAGAACCCAATTATTGAGTTCAGTGTTTAGTTTTTAAATCAATTAACTAATTTCAAGAGCAGGAAAGTATCTGATTTGGTCAAGCCTTGATAATTTCCCACTGTTCTAGCACCCTGAAGCCTCCAAGCTTTGAAATCAAAATAGAAACGTTGTGAGTCATTCTCTTCAGACAGACTGTTTTGCAAATTAATTCTGTCAATGTGTCTGCATGGGATTATTTTAAAAATATTTTGTTTGTAATGTGTTTTTACTTTCCTCGGCAGATTCTGGAGAGCCATGCTGAGAGGGGCTGTTCAGATTAAAGTACGCGATGGGGATGATGAAGATTCTGTAACAACAGAGCCAATGGAAAAGGATGATGGTCCTCTTGAAACTCTTCCTTGGTAGGTACCTATAAGGTAGTAAGAAGCCAGTGATACGCATTTGCTCATGTTTCTCTACCATATCAATAACTTGCAATAACATTCAAAATCCATAAAGTGTTTTTAATCAGTTTTCTGTAAAAGTAATAGATTTTCAGGGGAATACTAAAGCTGTCTTTATATATCCCTTCCATCTTTTGCCTCTGCTGCCAGGAGTGAAAGTTACCCTTAAAATTCACTAAAAAGTTTGCTGTCTTTAGGGATGCATAAAAAGGTGCAGAGCTGGACAGGGATTAAAGGATCAATCCTGTTGGAATGCAACCAATTTTACTTCTAAGAGCTTTGGAGTGAAAAATTCACACTGTGGTTTGAGCGTGGCCTGATTCTCATTTGCGCTGACTCTGCTCTATACTGCTAGAAACGGGAAGGGGTCGGTCTTGAGTGGGACTGACCACATGAGAAACGTTTCTTGAGTATGTGCAAACAAGACAGACTCTGTGAAGGCATCCAGTTCGTTAGCTTCGTCTAAATCTGAAAATAATTATAAATTGTTACTGGTACCTTAATTCCCTTGTATAATTATGCATATAGCCTGTGTATGTGTATATTTGTGGCGAAGAGGTCTTGTGAAAACGAAGCTAATTCAGTGTTCCAGATAAAGAAGAATATTTTAGTTAGAAAGTGTTGTCATAATAGTTACACAAAAGGGTTCAAATATTCTGTAACTTGGCATGAATAAAATATTAAAAGATACAGGTGTTCGTGAACCATCAAAGACTTTTCCATGGCCACCGTATTTTATTAAAATGAAAAGAAATGAAAAGAAAAAAAACAGAGCCATGTGCTAATCCCTTCCTTTGTTGCTTAAGGGAAATTTCAGTATAAAGTAGCAATTTCCATATCATTTGAATAGCAGTTGCAACCCATTGATGTTTAAAGTAAAACGTGCAACTACTATAATCAGCAAAACAGATGCAAATGTCTTGTCTGTCTTTAAATGTAGCTCCCTACTTGCTGTGCGCTTTAGATTCAGAGTGGAAAACTTAATCAGATAATTAAAAACATGCAGCAGGGTGGGTGAGGGTCCATGCAGCATCGCAGCCCTCCCTCCATCCTCCCATCCCTCCCTCCCGGGCTGCAGACGATGTCACAGCCTGCGCCGCTTTGGAGGTGGGAAAGGGACACGTCTCCTCGCTAACTCCGCTCCTGCCCCTGGGGACAGGAACGGCCTTTTGGTTCTGTTTATGCCCGGTGGCATCCCAGTGCAAGTCTCTGCACATTTTTGTAAATAAGCAATAACAAAAATAAATGACATTTAACATTTAGATGCCAGCCGCAATGGTTTTGTTTGTGCCGGGTACAGTGGAGCAGGTTAGATAAAATCCTGCTGAACTCCCTGAACCCAGGCTTTGGGTGGCTGGAACCATTCCTCAGGGGGCGCTTTAACTCTAAAAAAACCCCTGTAATGGTATGAGGAAAGAGTTTACTTTATCCTTCCCGTTTCCAAATTAAACAATGAACACATGTCGATGGTGCTTTTCTCTGCTTGGTGTATCTGAGCTGCTGGCATGACAACCAGAGCCGGTTCAGGATTTCCATTAGGATGATTTCTGAGTGAAACTGCCCTTCTTGGAAAAGGGAAAACTAAGGAAAAGTCTTGGGGTTTGATCAAATTAAGAATAAACTTCTGTTAGATGAATTCAGTTGATGACAGCTTGGCTATCCACCTGGGTAAAAGGATCTTATCAGTTTCTGTAAGGTGTCTGCAGGTAAAACCCCTCCTGTGTCCGTGTCTGGGCAACTGTGCTCATCCTGGCCAAGGGAGGGAAGTGGGGGTGGCGCAGCCCCCCCTTCCCGCAGCCCCTGCTGCCACGGAGCCAGGCGGAACAGGCTGCAAAAGGGGAGGCCCAGGAGCTTCCCCATCTTTTTTGGAGTCCCTTCTAATATTTTTTTTTTTCCTGGATGGAGAAAGAACATGAAATGGATGAGGCCTCCCAAACAGGTTGGTGATGGGTTGAGAGCCTCTGCTTTGCTCCTTCTGAAACGCTTTCCTGGAAAAAGGCTGTTTGTTTGGGTTTTTTAATTAGTATTTTTCCTAATCGGGAGGCATCTCATGGAAAAGGATTTCCATCTTGTGGTCAGCTGTGGTAATAAAACACTCCTGCTGGGTTTTTTTTAATAGCAAAACAAAATGTTTTTAATAAAACATAATGCAAATCTGTTGTAGTTCCTTGTGAAGGTGAATGTTGAAGACCTCACAAAGTCAGCTTGCGTTTGTACTTGGGCATGTCTACCTTTTAGAAGGTAAAAATGTTTCAGGATTAGCCCCCTTCAGAAAGTCATCTTTGGAACAAAACGGAGTTGGAAAAGGTCTAATATAAACTATTCATGACAGAATATTCAATTTTGACAGGTTATAGAGTATGTTGGCCTCAGAAGCCATGCACAGGAGCCCAGACTCAGAATAATTTGTAGCCTTAGCAGAAGAGAGGCAATTACTCCTGAACTTCTGGGAAAATTTCTCTCCAGAGCCAAATAATGTTGCTTGGATTGTTTTCTATTCCAGGATGACTCTTAGGCTTGGTACAACGTCATCATAACTTCATGCAGATATTTGTTCTTCAGAACAAATTTTGAAACTCATGCTCTAATCTCGAAATAGTAAAATGCTGCAGGGTTAAGTGCTGGAGTTCACTGGAAAATCTACTCACTTCAGTGGGAAAGATTTTTTAACATATTAAAAACAAAACAAATTTGGAAAGGTCATTTTAAATATTAAAAACTGTGACTGAAGGGCAGAGCTGTGTGCGCTGGAGAAGTTCAGAGCTGCCGGCATTCAGGACCTAGTGTGGGTTCTATCTCCAATGCCCTTTAAGTGACTTCTATTGTACAAGCCTACAGATACAGGTGAGGCTGATAAAAAGGAATGATTTGATTCTTATGTTTAATTATTATCTTATTTGTCCACTTGTACACTTCGAAGCCATTGCTGATTGCGCTGAAGATATTCTAACTTTAGTGAGAGCAGGACCAGCCCTGAATATTTATAGGGAGAGTTAAATAAGATCTCAGATCAAATTCTTATAGATACATGTAAGAACTTTGTAAGCTCTTTTTATTTTGAGGGCTTGTAACTAAAGGAGATGTTCAGTGTGTTCCGTAGTGGGTGCCAAAAAGCTTATTTTCAGAAGTGTGTGAGTCTCAGGGAAAGTCAATGACTGCTCTATTTAATCTGAAATCTGTGACTGCTGCCGAAATCAAGCCATGTTCTTTTGGTGGGAATAATAAGAAAAAAGAGCAGCATTTTTGTGAAGGATCAGGAACCGCACGTATGACACAATAACGTAGATTTTAAAAAATAATTCAACAAAACCATCTGAGGTTGTGCTTTAAATGTTGCCATAAGTAAAGCAGAAAATAAGAAAAAATTGTGAACTCTTTGCAGTATTTGGTCAAGTCCAGAAAAACTTACTTCCAAAGTTTGCACATGGACTTGTTCTATTGGTTGCTGCAGTGAGCAGGAGTTTTTGGAATTGTCTCTACTGAAACAGGATCTAGTTTATTATTTTTTTTTCTTATGTGGAAATATAAATCTTGAGCCTTAATCACAAGAACACTTAAGGAGGAAAATACTTTGTCCATTTATTAAAAAAAAAAAAAGTCATCAGAACTACTGGTTAGTGAAAAGCATTAAAAAATACTCGAGGAAAAGCTTCCTTAAATCAACCAAATCTCTCATTTTGCTTTTAGTCCTTCCTGGAGAGTGCTGTGTTCATACCATTTATTTTAAGTGTGAAAACTTTATGTCAGATCAAACCATTAGCAACCTCTCCGGGAAGCAAACAGCAAAGTGCCGGGCACGGCTCAGGGCCGCTGTGACGAAATACGGTTTCTACACTTTCACGTTTCGCCACAGAACTCAGAAATCAGCCAGAGAGAGGTAGATAATTTGGCAATAAAGGGAGCAGCTCCCAGGGTGGCTGCCGAGCTGCGGCTGGGGGAGCCAGGCTGGGCTCGCTGGGCATCCCCAGCCAACCCTTGGGGCTGAGCTTGGGCAGACGATGTGCGATGTGAACCGTGCATCCAAGCGGGCCAGGCTGGCTCCGGTTCCTGGGGCCCTTTGACTGTTTTGGACTGTTCTGTGTATTGCAATATGTAGATGGACGGGCATTTCTTTATTCCGAGTTTTGGGAGCTCTTGGTCCCTTGCCCACGGTACGGCCAAATTGAGGGGCTTTGCTGAGCCTGCTGGTGAAGGTGCTGGTAGAGGGATGAACGACTTTTTTCTTCAATTTACTGGATTGCTTCCCTTCTCTGTTTTGAACTACTGAGTAGTTGTTTCCTTTGAAAAACTTCGCTTCATTGATCTAGTTCTTTGGACCTATAATGTTACCCAGTGCACCGTTTTTATGTTGGTGAAGAAGTGTTTTATTTGTCTGAAAATGCGTTGACAAATATCCACTTGCTTATATGGAGGTGAGGTTTGTGCACGTGCTTTGTGTTTTCATTTCAAAAAGTTTGCCCTGCGCAAGTAACTGTAATACCTACGTGAGCTCTCGTGTATCCTGCAGTCCTGACAGCAGTGTGTGGGCACCATCCTCCCCGCTTCTGCCATTTCCAGCCTTGGAGAGGACTATTTCATGCAAGTCTTGGTTCCCACATCCTCAGCTCTTCAAATAGTGACAAGGGAAATAAATATGGGTGCTTCGGAGAGAGCTGGCTGGCCAAATGGCCTGTTGTTTTTTTTCCTTTTATTGCCAGTTGCTAAGAAATGTCTGAAGGAAGCTGTCAAGCATACTTTTGTGGTGTTACTTTCCATATAAATGGCTGCTAGGGTCACCAAAGCAAGAGTGTGTGGTCCTGGAGGAGGAGGTAGCTGCTCCCAAGGTCAGAAACAGCAGGGAGGTGTCCCAAGTGGGTACCAGCAACGACTTTCAAATGGACAGGGAAGTATGCGTGACATGGGCTCTGCTGGGCATGGTCCGTGCTGGGACATCTGTGGAGAGTTTCTCTTGCCTTGGAAGGGACTCTCCTGGCTGCTCCACTTGGTTCTGCTTGGATCTGGGAAGTCCCATGTTTTGTAATCCCAGCGCACAGATGGAAATCGGGTGTCTTGATAAGTGACGGAGTTCACGGTGCCTCAGAGTAGAGGTTTCACTTGCCCCAAACTCCTGTTGTTCCTATGGCCCGAATACGGTGTGGTTTTTTCATTGGTTTTATTTTTTCTGCAGTTCCTAAGCTGTGGGTGAGCGCTGCGACACCAGCCTGCCAGCTTTCAACAGCAGCATCCCAGAAATACTGGTTAATCACTAGTTTATTAGCTCATGGCCTTAGGCAAACCTAAAATCATTAACAGCCCATTTGTTGGGCTAATGACTCTTTTTTTACTAGATGTATAATTTAATATATGGTAACTTTCATGCTTAATTATGCTCTTCAAAGCTTCTTTTGAAGGAATTTATTTTTCTGCATGCATGTGTATAAAAGGGTTGGGAGCTGGCTGGCTTTGCTTGCATGCTACTGTGTGTTAAAACCTAGATAGTTTATTTAAGAAGATTTTAATTTAGATATGGGTATTTCCTCCTTTGCTTGTTCTTTCAATATTTTTATCTTTGAGTGCTTGAAAAATAAATAACGATGAATTACCAACATGTTTTAAATGGCATCCTTTTATGCCCCATTTGTAGCTTGCTACATTGTTTTGGACAAGACGTAAACCCAAAGTCCTGATCAACAGGGCCATTGTGCCAGCAGTTCCCAAATGAATGCGAGTCTTGATCTCAGTGTCCTGGCTGCATTCCAGCCTGGTTCACATTTTACTCAACGGCAAGTCCCACTGCTGTTCTCGCTCCCCTCGGTGGGAACAGAGACAGAGCACTGTGAAGTGCTGCTAATCCCACGTGCCATTTGCATGCAGCACTTGTAAAGCATCCTGGGATCAGCTGGGATGAAAAAGGCTATGCGTGTAAGATGTTTTTCACTGGCACCCCAAATCCGGTACTATATCAATGAAAGAAGGCTATGACTTTGTCAATCGGGATAATTTTTTTGAGCTAGGCAGCTGATTGAGAAGGATAACAAAAATGAATTTGATTTTCTTTCTGTGAGCTCTAGTGTCCCCTTCATGGAGATTAAAAATTTCCCGGTACTGTTTTCAGCTCCACAGAGCAAGCAAAAGATAATCTCCTGCTTGGATATACTCACACTATTGCGATCCACTAATAGGATCGCCATACAGTTTTGATTTAACAGGCGCTGGGAGAGGATAATCCTGTTTATTCGGTCATCCAAAACACTGATGATCTGAGATAATCAGTGAGCCGAGAGCAGGGGAGGAGGAGGGATGTGTGAGGTTCTCTTTGCCCGGGCAGTTCATGTGGGGGGATGCTTAGCGCTGGGGAAAGGCTTGATCTCATTACTGCAGCCCCGACAGAGCACGGGGGAGCACCGAAAGCCTCCTCACGACACAGGACACACGGAGAAGCCACCCGATAAAAGAATAGCATTTGGCAGAGTCTGATCCAGATGTTGTGCTCAACAGTCTTAAATTGTCCTTTTTGTGACTGATTTAATATAGGAAGACTCAGATAAGTGTCCTAGTGGCCACATCAGGTACTTTGTACAAAATGCTTTGGCTACCAGGTGGCAGTGATTGCGCGGCAAATGGATCATCTCCCCATACTCGCTCGTATTTGGAAAGTTAAATAAAGCTAGTGTCTTGTACTTGGATCCAACTTTGCTAAAAGTATAACTAATGCCATTTTTGGTAGACACGAGACACTGCTTTTTCATAGGATGCTGAATGTTTGTATGCGGCCACTAGATCTCCGTGAGTGTAGGGGCACATTCTGCAAATCTCTTTCCAAAAAATGTAATCTGTAAGGCACTTTCCCTGGTGATCTAGAGATATGCCCTGAAGCTGGGGTGTACAGCATCTCTTGAGAGGGCACATTAGTGAGCTTTCAAAGGCTTTTCTTTTTCTGTTCTTGTGATCATTGAAACTTTCACACTTCATATTATATCCTAATCACTTGCCCGTTAATTTATTGGCTCGGGTTTCTGCGAAAGGCCCTATCTTCACTTCTATTTTATCTCAGTCGATGTACGTATTTAGCAGTCAATACTTTCCTATTGTAGATATTTTTGTATCTGTAACATTAGCTTTTACAGCTGACATGAGCCATGGATTAACTTCAAATAGTGATGTTGACTTGTAAGCCTCATTTTATGATCTCTGAGCTGTCATAGTCCAGATGACAGGTTTATGGTTTGGGAAGCCAGTAGCAATGGCTGAGCAATTGCTCACTAGTCGTTATAACTAATGCAGTGTAGCTAGGTGCAACCCCTCACCATGGTGACGCTTGCAAATATTGAACACACATAAAATGATTCATGTGCCCCAGCATAATGCTTACTTTAATTAATATTTTACAAGATACTAGCTTTATTTAACTTTCCAAATGAGCATGGACATGGGGAGACGATCCAAAAGACGGAATGTTGCTATGTAAAATTTATAGGCACTCATGTTTGTGTGCTTGTTTTTAAAATAAATTTTTTTTTTAAAAAATTCTTTTTTTCTTCTCTCTCTGCTGGCAGGTGTTCAGGGCCCTGCAAGTGGCTCCTGTGGATTTTTTTGTGTGTCTGTATTGAACGATGAGCTCTGAAAAGTGGCATTCTTGCTCTCCTGCTTTCCTTCCTCCCTTTGCATTCAAATGCTGTCAGTATTGCGGGGCTGTGTTCTTCCTGAAGGCGCGTCAGGGTACCTCGTGCGGAGAGCACCGTGCTGTGGCGCAGCCCCGGGGGGAAGTGCACAGCATCACTCTCTATCTGCTGTAGGCAAGCACTGATGTACCCCGACCGTCAGACCCTTCAGAACTCGAGATTTAGCCGTTTTCCCCTGAAGGAATGACGTGTTTTGGGCACACAACACCAGATTCTTGACTAGAGTTGGCAGGAAATAAGGGAGTATGGTAGTTGCAGACCTTTGGGGCTCTGTGGTTCTCTTCTAAAGAAACAGCAAGGGCTAACCAAGATTAACAAGCCTTCTGGCACTGGCTGTGAGTGGGTTTGTAAATAAATAAAAAAATCTTGTAGGGTTTGAAAACTGGAAATGACTGGTGTTATTCAAGGGTTGAAGTGGTTTTGCTAAGTGCTAGTACTTCTTAACTCAGCCCCCAGGGAGCAGCAGTAAAGCGGCACAGGCTTAATTTGGTTTCATGAGTCACTGCAGGGACAGAGCGGGTTTCCCCACTGCTCAGCCTCCGCGTGTTGTCCACCCTGCCTGGCTGCAGCCCAGCCCCGTCCTTGCAAGACTCTGGGGGCAGCCCATCTTGCTGGAGAGGACACTGTGGAGGTGGCTGTCCCTGATCTCCCTTCCACCCAGCAGGGCCATGCGGTCAGCATGTAGTGAGGACCCAGCCCAGTTCATCAGCTAAGCAATGCCGAGCTTCCCTCCACCGTGCCGACCCACGGCTGCTGTTGACACAGAAAGCTGCTTTTGTGGCATCAGCACCGGCCTCTGGCTGGAGATGAGCTCAGCTGAAGCTGACGCTGGGTAGGTGATGCTGGAGACACTGATCTGTGAATGCTGTGCTTCTAGGAGGTCCTTTCTAATGCTCCGGTGTTTTCTTCTTCCCAAATGCTGTGGGAAATCCGAATAGCCGTGGCAGCAAAATGTTCCCATAGGAAATTAGCCACAAGACTATACTTCGGAAGTGGGCTGCTGTGATGGGTTTACCGGATTTCCATGCACTTTAACTGGAATTCATTGCACCTAAGAATCAATCTACAGACCGGGAAAAAGTTTCAGCTGGCAGAGGATGCATCAGCCCATCTACCTAGGTGGTGGTCGCGCCATCCTTAGAAGTGATCGTATCCAGGTACTTTCCCTTTGGTTATGTCCTAACAATCTGAGATAACACTTCACATTCTTCTTCTAGCAATGACACGATGACCAACAAGGAGGAGGCTTGTGAGTGCATAGCTTCACAGTGTGGAAACCCCTGAAAAAACACCTGTTCCTCAATGCTTAGGTTTATATATAAATTTCCCTTCTACAACGAAGACTTCCTGTTGTAATTTTTCCAACCGTAATTGTAAACAAGCAAACATTATCAGATCTTTTAAACTCATGAGCATTCTTCTGCAAGCAAGGGGAAAAAAATGGCCCATCGTTATTCCTGTTTGTCACATGACCCAAAGAATTGTCCATTAGTTCCCAATCATTTTACATAAAATTGAGAGCAATGAAGACACCGACAGCACTTTTATTTGTCTATGTAGAATCCTGCAGATGTGGCAGAGGAAAAATCCCGCACCAATAAAATAATAAATTCTTCTTCACGTTAACATAAAATACTTTTACAATGATGAAAAGATTTGGATTCACTCCAGTGTGGTTTTCCCTGCATGGTTGGTTTTTGCATTTCTTTGTTTGCTCTTTGTAGTCCATTTCCAGTTGGGTTTTTTTTTTCTTTCCAAGTCTGACATATAGCATGATGTTATGAATTCTGGCCTGTGACAGCTTGAGGACTATGTTTATTTGTTTAGACAAAAATCTCTTTCCTTCCAAGTCTATTTTAAATGCCGTGGAAACGTTCTCTTAGTCCTGAGGTTTTGTTTGTCGTTGTTAGTTATTAAAAACCTATGCTCAAGGTCAGCAGTGACTCAACCATCCTTTTCAGGAGGAATCCTCCACAGTCCAGGGATGGCTTTGGGAAGTCAGGAGTGGATGATGGAGAGGAGAGGATGATCCAGGTATAGATGGTTTGAAAGGTTTCTTTGTCTTTGAAATGTGTACAACCAGAAGTAACCATGAGGCAGGAGCTGAAAGCTGAAATTGTGCTACGCTAAAGCCTGGCCCAGTCCAACGTCAGGGGACAAACTCTGGTGAGTTTTGTTTCTTCCCCTGTCCTCACGGTTGGGAATGTGCCATGATTTAAAACCACTATAGCATTAACTGCCCCATTACACAAAGCAGAAAGCTGAGTGACTGACCTCATTGCTTAGAACAAGTGTTTTAATGCTGGCCAAAGTTCAAATCAATCAAAAGGTCGAACTTGTTTAAGGCAGTGAGTGATAAGAGAGGGGATGGCTCAGGAAGCTCATTTCCAGCCGTTGGAATAGAGCCAGCCTGGCTGCAGGAAAAACTCCAGATAGCACAAACCCTGGAAAACTGTGACAGCTCAGGAACTGAGGGCTGAGCCTCCCCTTGCTGGAGTCAGTGGCTGCAGGGAGTTCCCACCAAATTCGATTCAAGAAAACTGGACCCTGGTGAATAGGACTTCAGGTAATTCTCCTGGCAAGGCCTGGTCAGGAGTCAAGTCGTACTTTCCTTAAATTCAGTGAGGTTTTTAGTCAGATGGTGGAACGGACTGTTAGAGGAAAATGAGTTTTCCTAGCTGAAAGATTTGGCCCTGTGAAGAAAGGAAGACCCGAGGCTGCATTTGTTATTAAGTGTGCTCATAACATAGCAACTCTCTGAAATGGCAGACCTCTGGTGGCATCTCCATCAGCATGGGCATGGTGGTTAAAGAGAGACATGCAAAACTTCTGGTCATTAAGAGAAGTTTGAGGCAAGCTGAATCAGTCTGACAAAAGAGGACAGTCTATCCCCCTTGGGAGGAATGGAAGGGAGGAGAAAATTCATACCTTGCTCAGTTGAGACTGGAACAGACATTTTTCCTGGACTATCAAAGGCAGAGTTTTTCTCTCCCAGTGTTTTCCTCTGTGCAGGGGAGAACATGGACTTCATGGAAAACTTACCTTCTGGTTCTGTGTGGGGCTGCTCAGCACCTCCAGCACCTCTTTGGAAAACTCTTTCCACAGTTTGTACTGGCTGCTTTTCCGAGGATCTAATGGCTTTATTTAAAACAAACCAAAAAAAAAAAAAAAAAAGAAAGAGAATTGGGAGTGAGGACTTGTTAGAGTATGTTCCTGCCATTTGAATGATGATGGGGGACGTTACTGGGGAGCTAGAAAGCCCATTAACCTCCATGGCACATGGCCATGCTTTCATAAGCTTGCAAGGGATGGATTTTTTAGATATACTCTTTTTTTTTTTTTGTCAAAGAAAGCATTCTTCAAGGACAACCACTGAAAAAATCCCTGGCCTTTTTGGCAGAATTCCCTGTTACTTACATAGCCAGGGTTTTCTGTGCTCCCGCTCTTGTGTCACGTTCTCAACACACCCAGGGCCAAATGAAGATCTTTTGACTCGGGGCTGAATCTGACCCTTTTTCTGGTATGGAAAAGATGTAAATAGTCCTATGGGCGGATGAAGAAATGTGGTACTCGGGATGAGGAAAGGTGGCGCAGGCTGCTGGCCTGGCGTTAAGAGGAAGGGTGGGTTGAGGACCACGCAACAGGACCACCATTGCTTGTTAGATATGATGGGAAATGGTGGAAGGTCCACCAGACTGGGAGGGAGGCTACAGCAGCTGTGCTGGTGGGTGGACAGAACTCATTGGTGTTATCGCACGTTACTCTTGTCTAACTGAAAGAGAACAGTAACTGAAAGCAACGTGGCTGCCTCTGAGCTCAGTCCTGCAGAAGCACTGGCACAGTGCAGGCAAACAGGCATTTTATGACATTCTGGGCCTCTTTCTGTTGATGGTGGTGTTCTCAGCAGGGAGCAACGCCATGCCCCCAGGTTGCCAAGCTGGTGGCCGCTGCACAGTGGCTGCACCCCAAAAATATTGCTATGGTGGTAAGAAATCCAGGATCTCCCTTGGAAGGCAGGAGGCATCGTGGACCTGGGACTTGGGTGAAGACCAGGCAGAGGTTCCCTGAGGTCCAGCTCCAGCCTGCCCAGCCCAGGAGAGTATCTGCACGTCTCGTCCCTCCAGCCTGAGGTTAGGCCTGCTCTGCTTTTTGCTCACCCTCAACTTCACTGTTGGCAAAACCAATACTAGCAGTAACGCTGCAACAGAGAATGGGGTTTTTTTGGAGCTCTGATTCATGAAACCAGATGTGCCTGTGCTTTTTTCAAGCTCATTTGAATGTTTGCAATGGACTTCTAGCTTTTCAAAATCATCAGTTACCAGATGTCTTTTAAATTGCCTATCTTGCAAAATCATCAGTTACCAGATGTCTTTTAAATTGTAAACCTCTGTAGCCAGAGGTTAAAACTGTGTCAAAACAGTCACTGATAAGAATTTGTATTACACTTAAAATACACTATGATTTCCTCCAGCTCTTTCCCCTGAAAAGTTCTCTCACAGAAATTTTATGGCTCGCAAAAGATTTGCCACCTGCCCACTGCTATAGTTTCGGTCCCAGATTTACTGATAAATGCTTTTAATAATTAACAGTTGCAGGGGCTCCATAGCTCTGTCTGACAGAGATCTCATCTCTCTGACAGTGGAAAAAAAAAGCCTATTGTAACTGGAAGAGTCATGCGGGCTGTGTGCTGGTGAAGGTACCTGCGCTTGTACACTCTGGGTCCAAATGCAGATCTTCCCCTGGGGTTGAAGCTGTTCATAAGCAGAATTTTGTCCTGGGTCCAGTTTTGAGCTCGAGGTAGCCGGACGAGCAGGGATGCTTGCCGGGTTCCTAAGGTAAAGGAGGTTTGGGGGCTGAATGGGGGTGGGAAGGAGCTGTGCAAGCGGAGAGGATGAGCAGGTTGGGCTGTGACTTTCCTTCTTAACCCCGTCCTCCAGGGTCTCATCCAGCCTCTGTGCTGGCTGCCAAAAGCTCATGCTGAGTAGCTATTTTGGGATAGATCAACACCAAGAATTACTTTAGAGATGTTTGGAGAGAGACTTAATAAAATCAACTAATAAGGTTTGACGTGCTGAAGATTAGAAAGAGCCTTTCCAAACATCTGCCCTGAGCTCGGAGGTGGGAGGCTCAACGGAGATGTGTGTGTCCCGGGGCTGGGATGTCCTCTCCTGGGATGGCCGATGGGACATGGCCCACCACTGTGAGCTGCAGAGGCAGCTCACCTCTTTGCAAAGCCATCTCTGAACTCCGCGGGCAAACCAGCAGGATGACATTGTGACATTGCTCCGGCTGGTCGCCTGAAAAGAAAAAATAAAAACAAAGCAGGAGGGAAAAGGCAGCTCTAAGCTGTTGGGTCGAGGGGCTGGGAGCAGCCAAGCTCTCTGTGCAGCGGGCGGCTAGGGGTGCTGACTTCAGCAGTTGTCCCGGTGTAAATCATCCTGTCCCCGGACCAGAGGGCTCACGTGGTCGGTGCCGGGGGAGTGGGGGGTCCCTGCCGACGGCCGGGTGAGCTCCGCTGAAACAGCAGAGCCACCATGCCGCCCTCGCCCCTTGTTACGGGCACAACGGCGAATCGGTCTGGGCTCTCTGCTTCTGGTTTTGTTTTGATGATTTTTATTTTTTTTTCCCCTTTTTTGTCATAGGACCAGCCCAGAATAGAATCACGAGATCAGTGCTTATTACTTTCCAAATAATCTATACACTGTTTTTAGTGCTGACGCTGTGTATGAAAGGCCGTGTCACCGCTGCGCTCATGTTTCCATGTGACACTGCAGCTCACTTGTTTTTTCCCATTTCATAACTAATAAGTGAAATGAGTTTGACAGCCTTGGTTTCAGCTTTAGCTCCTTGGTTCCCATGTCACAGATAGACGCGGTTAGCAGCAAATTCTTGTCAGGAGAAGAGAATTACAGTTCCAGCTTGAAATGTGCTAGCATCCAGTGCAAAGTTTTAAATTCTTGACCAAAGTTAGATAAAGCTGGCTGAAAGTGTGACGTTTGAAATACACTAACTATTTATCTTTTCCTTCTGACCAAAAATACCTAGAGTGGAAGTATGTTCCTTATTTGCATCCAAGCAGAGAACAGTTGAGCTCCTCTAAAGAAAAGAGTAAACACAGCATTTTAAATATTGGGGTTTTTTAAAAAATCTGTGCAACTCTTCCTGTATATATGTATATTACTTATATTTTAAAAAGATAAATTGTACATGTATATATACATATATCTTTAAAGAAAACAGCATGATTGATTTTCAAGGTGTAGGAAGGCTTATTTAACTGGTAATAAGAAAAAAATGCTAGCTCTCCCACAGTAGTCATTAATAGCTCCGAGTTCCAGCCTGAGTACAGATGGAGCTTTGATATTATCACAGTTCTGCGGTGACTAAGTGCTGTATATCCTGCTGCTAATCCTGTGGTGGAAATCGGCTCCTCTTAACACCTGCTGCCAAGACGTAACTATTTGCCTGAACCTGACACAAGTGATTTCAGCTGCGGCATCTGCAGCCTCCTGGGCTGGATTTTGGGCACATCCCAGCTCGGTTAAGCCAACGCCGGGCGCTTTCTCTGACATGTGCTGTGTGCCGAGGTCCTCCTGCCTCCTCTTGTACAACAGCCCCTCGGTTCTGGGATGCCCTCCTGGGTCGCTCTCAGCTCAGCTATTTATTCAAGCTCCATTTTTCTATGCTCGTCGGGGACCGCTCCTCCCCTCCGGGCGCCCAGAAAGAGGATTTGTTTTTAGACAATGTTTTTAGTTATAGTTTCCAGCAGGATGAGCTATCTCGCATCGCAGCTTGGGCAAGGGAGGAACAGCATGTGAAATCCAGCCGCTTCCAGGGTCAGAGGAGGAGCGAGTGCCTGCGGAGCTGGTAGCCCCGGGCTCTCCAGCTGCAGCCCTGGGCTTTGCCAGGGCGATGCTGAGCCTCCCCAACCGGCCGTGGCTGGGCAGGGAGCATGGGTGCTGTGAAAAAGGAAGTCAGATGTAGAGTCCCAATGGTTTTGGCCACTTTGCTAACTTTCTGCAAGCAGGTCTTGCTCTTCAAGACTTTTTTAGGAGCTGAGTGGAAGACTTTAGGGGTTTTTAGAGGGGCTTTTTTTGGTAAGTTTGCTAAATTTATGGTTTAGATCTGAAGGGACCCTTAGCCTGACCTCTGATATATAACATAGAGTATTGAATTTCATGCACTTAACTCCCACAGTCTGTCCAAGAACTGGCTGACCACAGTGCTTTCCTAAGAAAAAAAAAAAAAAAGCTCTTAAATGCAGTCATTTCAGCATGGTAGAAATGTTTTTTATTCCCAATAACATGCCGAGAGCTAGGAATCGTGTGGATTTTCAAGAAAACTCTCGGACAAAGATCTCCTGACCGAGGCTCTCCCTGCCTCTCTCTTGACCCCATCATCCTCCCCAGATTGCACTCTGCCTGCTGCTGTCTCCTCTCCTGGGCATGCTGGAGCTTAGAGAGACACGAAATAAGCTCTGGGGGCAGAGGGGGAAGAGGTATCCATTTTGGGAATAAGGAAGGGGCAGGCTGAAAGCATAGAATCATAGAATGGTTCAGGTTGGAAGGGACCTTAAAGATCACCTAGTTCCAACCCCCTGCCCTGGGCAGGGACACCAACCACCAGACCAGGTTGCTCCAAGCCCCGTCCAACCTGGCCTTGAACCCCTCCAGGGATGGGGCAGCCACAGCTTCTCTGGGCAACCTGGGCCAGGGTCTCACCACCCTTACAAAATAGGGATCATTTAACCCAGCTCAGCAGCGACGGGGTTAATCTGATCTTGTCCTACATTTGGGTGGGAAATTGTCAACTCAAAACAAGTATTTCTTATTCCACGCAGATGTTTGCAGCGATGTATGAACCATCACCGCTGTTCCTTTGCCTTGCAATAGCGCTGCGACACAAACCCTGTTGGGCTGGGCACTTCACCGGTGCAGAGCAAAAACCTGCCCCAGGGAGGTCTCAGGCTCACAAGGTAATTACTTATCTTCGTCCATTAATTTAACCTTCCCCCCCCCCCTTTTTTTTTTTTGCATTACCCAGATAATATCGTTTCTCTCCCAGACTCAAAACGCAACAACAAATAAATGATTTCCTGTAACCTCCTGAGATAGGGAGAACCGAGACAGGCGTGTTGCCGTCAGGCACTGACCCCCTGGGGTAATGGAAGGCTGGGGGACGCATCGGGGAGACGCACAGATCTGGGAAGCTGCAGCATGGTTTTGCTAAAATGACACAGCCAAAGATATTCTAGAGATTATCCTCCAAAAACTCAGTGGTCCAAGGGCTTAATGACTTAAATAGTGGTCAAATGGCTGCTTATTATCAATTGCCTATTGCCAGTTGAACTGCATTAATGAAAGTTTCTTGATAAAAGCTGCCTTATCACCCGGAACTGAGATACCCAGTCTAATGTGCTCCTGCAAGGCTGGAGGAAATGCTCCTTTCAGCAGCAAAACAGACGATGTGTCGCTTCCCTGAATTAGGCTGAGTCAAATGGATGGTCAGGGGCTCCGGAGAGACGCAATTTCTTTCACCTTTTGGTGTTAAAGCACACTTTATCCATGTGCCAGAAAGGATTTTGGCTGCTTGCAGGACTTCGGAGTCCAAGCAAACACACCTTGCTGGCCATTTGCGGTGGCCCAGGCCAATAGCCACCGGCAGTGTCACCGCACCCCGAGGGGACAGCACTGTACATCCCTCTGCCATAACCCTGTACCGCCTTGGAGAAAATGGGTTGAAAATGGTATTTAACATTGTTGATTATGATTTTTCCAGATTTATTACCTGGTTTTTTGTTCACTGTTTGGCTGCCTGCTCCCCCTCCATCTGCCAGCCCTGTAATCCACGTCCTCTTATCTCAGCACAGTTCACTCCACCTCTTGCTCATTTTCATTTTATTGCCTAGCTAATCTCATTCTCCTGCTTTTCCTGACACTGCTCCCCCCTCCCCATCTGTGGAGATTAAATCACTGCTCCTTTTGTTTGGTGCCACTCAAAATTCCCTCATTTCGCTCAGGCTTTGGGATGCTTCCAGGCACTTTTGCTGTTGTTGCACACATCCGTTTTCCTGGCACAAAAAGGCCCATCAGCATCTGATGGAAGCGTTAGTGAGTCCTCGTTTCAACCAGTTCTCAGAAATGTCCTGAATCTGAAATGGAGCCGAGCTCGGCCTGAGACACGCACAGTGCAACAGAGGCAGCTCTATGTCTCTGGGCCCTACAGGACCATCAGTGGGACGCTTAAGGACAGCTCTGCAGTTGCATCAGAGCACCTCAATATTATTTGAGAAAAATCTACATCGAAGGCACGGGCTAGAAAATCTCCAAGCTACCAAAATGTGAAGTTCTGGAAGTGGTTTCTCATGTTGTTGGGTGATGAATCAGTGTAGTCAACCCATCTTCCCTATTTGCAGCATCCAGTGGCGTGCCAGTATTCACGGCCTCACAAGTCCCTCATTCTAGTTACTGCTGAGGGTTTTAGGCTCAAAGTCGAAACCAGCCTCCCTGTTCAAGGGTGCTGAGTGCATCCTGCTTTGGGGTCAGGACTGCAGGCACGGGTGGGGACACTGGATTTTCAAGGCACATGTTTCTGGCACCTTCCCACAAGGGTGCTGGAGACTCTCCTGCCGGTGTTTCCTCCATCTGTGCGACTGTGCAAGTCCACTGACCTCAGTGCTGGTAATGTCGGCTCAGAACTGGAACCGGCAGAGCCTTTAACCACCCGGCAAACCCCAGACAAGTTCAAAATGGCTTACAGCTGGGGGACCAAGTCCCTTTACAGGACTCCTGGCAGCTGCCAGGCTGCTGTTCTTCCCCGCTGTGGGCACCCAACTGTGTTTGCTGCCGGCGGCTGGATGAGAACAAGTCCTAAAGTCTTGATTCAAATAACCCCCTCTTTGAGTACATGGGAGATACTCCCCTGAGTGAGGACCGCTGCTGTTTGGCCCTAATTGTTGAGATTAAGTATTCGTTTTTAATCTGTTCGGTTTTTATCTCTTGCCTTACTTCTCAACTCGCAATGCCAAGCGTGGTGCATTTGCTATATCTCCTCTCGCTACTTTTATCTGGCAACGTGTTTTAAATAAGTTTAAAGAGTACAAGAGCTAAAAAAAAAAAAAAAAAAAAAAAAAAAAGNGGCAGCTTAAGATAAAAGCCAGCAGCACGCTTTTAAAAATAGACCGGGCAGCCCTGCGAGAGGTGCAGAGTAAGTGGGTGCACGGGAGGGGAGCGGAGCAGACTGGAGAGGCACTGTTTAAACAGGAGGTAAATAAGTGGCAGAGGGAGCTGCAGTTCATTTTGTTCCCTTACGTGTTGCTCAGATAATGCAACAATATCTTCAGGCAGGCTGGTTCTAAAAATGGATGCAGCTCTTGGGTTTCACAGGGTGACACTCGGGCAGCGGCGCTGGCACAGAGTCTCCTGTGAAGCGTCCATGGGGGCAGCATGAGTGCACGCCCGTGAAATGGCATTTAGTGCTTCAAAACCAGCGGCAATACTAGGTCTCAGCACTGGTACTTTATGAAGACGACTTTTGCAGCGAAGAATGCGTGCCTGTGAACAATGTCAAGGTGCCCAATGCGGAAGGGGCTGCCTGTAAATCCCTGAGGTCGGGCAATGTTTTGTTAAAATTCTCTTTCCTGCTGTGGTTGACCTGTGAAAGCAGTAATCGTCTGACAGTGACAATGGTACTTATTTAGTAAGTCAGGTTTGGAGTGTCCTGTCCAATCAGTAATTTCACAGAAGCAGAAATTAGGATTGACGCTGGTTTAATATAAGAAAACAATTGTCTCAAAAGCCTCCTTGGCATTTTAATGGTGTTTTTCTTTGGTCTAAATATACACGAGAAGTTGAGAGGATGTGTAAGCCTGAGCCGGGGATAAAAAGGACCAAGAGAAAGACTCAAAGATCTTGTCCAAACTCCACGCTATTGCACAATTGCGTGAGCCACCGGCTTCCCTAGGGTGTGACATCATCCCAGGGACCTGCACTAGTCACCGTTGCCCTCTCACTGCTCCAGGATGAGCGTTGGTGTCCTTATCTTTCTTCTTGCCCTCCTCTCTCCTGCCTAGTTGAGCTCAGCCCAGCTGTGAGAAGGGTGAGTATTTGTTAACCTCCGGTGGCTGTGGCAATGACCAACCAGCTCTTCTCTGCTCCCGAGGCGGCTGCATTTGGGTTGGGCACATGTTGCTCGCTGGCCTGGAGAATTCTCCATTTCTTGGCTAAATGATTCTTCCCCTGTTCTGTAAACAGCACATTCAGGAGAGAAAGGGCAGTGGTGCTCCTTGGCCAAACCGTGGCAAGCATTGTGTTCTCATAGAGAAGAAGGCAGTGTGTGCTGCCTTCCTCCTGGGAATAGAGTGATCCCCTGTCAGGTTGGTGTCTGTTGGGCAAATTGTTGCGTACAAGGTTAATTAGCTGGAGAAAATGAGCTAGTATACTTGGGAGTAATGAATCATAATGAATTGTTATATTTGAGGAGCGACAAGATAAATTCATGCGTGTTTTGGACTTCTTTTAGTCAGAATGGAAAATAGTGCTACGCGTTTTTCTGCTGTTCTGCTTTTGTTTCGTCGGGAAGTAAATCAACAGGGCCTGAGTTTGTAAGGTCTTGTGATGCTTGATTGCTCAACGTTTAATAGCTCTCCTGAGTTCTTGAGCTGTGGCTCCTCTGGAATCCGTACGTTTGCCCCCACCTTCAGAAAATGTGATTTTGACCTATTACTGAGAAAACACAAAATTTTCCTAAGCCATATGAGAAAAAAATGTTGTGTTGTCCTAATACTATGAGTGGTAGCACTACATGGCAGTTCTGATTGAGGTGTAGCACTCTCATCTAGGAAAATACTGAAGCAGATTAAATGATAGATTCACCTTTCATACCAAAGTGAGTCAAGGGACATATTGATAGCGAGACTCATCACCCTTCAAGCTCCTACTGTCCCCAGACATCTCTGGAGTTTTTGTATGGAATTGGACCCAGCAAAATAGCAAGTTAAGGGGTAGACAGACATTGTAACTCTTGAAATACTTGGGAAGTAAAGGTAAGCAAGCTACTCCTACCTGGAAGGTAGCTTCTGGAATCTCAAGGTAAGATGAAGGACGCGGTGAAAAAGAGGATCTTGATGAGAAAAATTTCTTCTTAGTCCCCTTCAAGAATCATGTGTCCCTGAGTGAGATGAAGCCTGACACAAGCTGTTGCTCTTGATTTGGGTTTTTATGGTGTGGTACCGTGGTTCAGCTGGTTCGGGGTTGGAGGAGCTGCGAGCTGCCAACAGTAGGAAGGTTTGAATTCACATTCTTTGAAATAGATCAGTGGTTTCAGGAAAGTGAGTGGGACTGCTGCAATGTTTAAGTTCTTGACTGGATTGATGCCTCTGGAAGTGTTTGGAGAGATTTGACAGATCTTTCTCTCTCTTGGAGGTGCACATTGGCGTTAGCCCAGCCATGACGGCATGAGGCAAACTATTGTTTCTGTCACCGCTGGGAGAAGATATTTTTCTCATTCACAGATGAAGAGCACTTTGGGGATCAAAGACAGAAGGTACCAAATGACATTTAATATCGCTACTAACTATATGTTAAAAACTAATATAGGTTAGGACTAAATTAGTGCATTTGTCCAGATGTTTTCACAGTTGCCCTGACTGCGGCACAATGGGTTATGTTCTGAGCTGTGAGGTACTCATACTGGTCTTTCTCATCTCCCCTGATGTGGTTGCTCCTAGCATGATCAGGTGCAGACTCCCACTTACCGAGTGCTGCAAAAGGCATCACTCTGACACGAAGTGGAAAATTCTCCTTGGGGTGCACAGCTCTTACAGGAGGCAGTCGGTGGGGGTGACCGCTTACAGACCTGGCCCCGTGCTTTGAGATGTGAATTCATGTACAGTATCTTCTCTGAAAGCAGCTATTCTTGCTCTTGCCAAACTGCTCCAAAGACCCATACAATGATGCTAATTGTAAGCCACAAGCTGGCTCCTATCTTTGAATTGTTTTTCTCTAACGATTTTAAGAAGAGCTCAGCATGTTCTCAGTAGGAGCTGATAGATGCTGAGCACTTCTGAAATCCTGCCAACTTCTTTTAGGTTCCTAAATGGGAACTGAGTGCTTTTGAACATATGATCCTGAGGGTGCATTTTATAACACTACAGCTCTGTCCATATCGTTTCTTTCCTCTCTCACTGTCCCCAGAATGCTCCCAGCAGCGGCAATAACACCAGGAGCGCCAGGCTAGTCAAGGCTTGAGTGATGTCTCAGTTATGATGTCAGCTCGAGCAACACTGAGCGGAATTAAATGACAGCAGTTAAAAAGGCGGGTGCCTGTCTGCAGCCTGTCTGCAGTACAGCAGTACAGATACTATTGAGGTGGCTGTAGTGGGCTTTATATCTCTGTATGTATGTATATGAAAACAAAAACCTAGTGCAAACTCTGCCTTCTTTTTCAGAGTATTTCATCCTGTGATTCAGGCTGCGTACACTGTACTTGACAATGCTCTGACTCTTAGGATTCAAATTTTCTCCTAAGTAGGTTCTTGGGGCAAATATAACGAACACTTTTTAGTGCTTGTGGGCCAGAGGAGGAGGGAAGACAGGCCTTTGTCTGAAGCTTTTCCAACAGAGTTAGTGCATGGAAGGCATCTGTTTCGGTCCTGTGAGGCTGACATCCTCTCCCAGCAGACTTGGCAGTGAGTGGAAGAACCACATGTCAGAAAATCTGGGGGGCCCACGCGCTGTGGACAAAAGTATGGCAAAGAATTTAAACATTAGCGATGGGAGTGATGTTGGAGGGCTGGCTAAAAGCGATTAGCATAGCGCTCTGGAATGTGGCGTTTCAATAGCCGCTCCAGAAGGATCTGCAGCCCCATTGACTTCTGCAGCGTCAGGAAAGAGCCCTTGCACTCCAGCTTTTGCCGGTTTGAATGGGTGAACGTGCGGGGCAGTGTGTGCAGCCACCACAGAGCTCCCTGCTCTGGCTGCTCATGGGGCACTGTGCACCATGGTCCCCATGCCTGCTGACTGGGGTCTTCTTTCCTCCAGGGAAATCTGATGCCCCAATGACTCCAGTGGCTGACAAGGTCCTCGTGTATTGCCAGAAACCCCCTTGATAATCTTAGAATCACAGAATGGCTGAGGTTGGAAGGGAGCTCTTGAGATCATCTGCTCCAACCCCCTGCTCAAGCAGGGTCACCTAGAGCCAGCAACCATCTCCGGACAGCTTTTCTGTGTCTCCAAGGATGGAAACTTTGCAATCATGAGAGGCACAATCCACCTATGTACAGGTCACTCTCTCTTCATCAGTGTTAGGCCATAGCCTTGCTGTTTGTTTACCCTGGGCCAAAGCACTAAAAGCCACCTTTGGCTGTGATCCGGCTGTTGTTAGCTGTGCATTCGGGTCGTGTGTCGGTGTGGGATTTGGGCGTTTTGTTTCCACGTGTGTCGGTGTGGGGTTTGCGTGTTTTGTTTCCACTGCTGCCTGGGTTTTGGTCTCTTCGGGAATGCACCCGGCAGGACTGAGCATGTGTCTGTGGTCACATTCACTTGTTTCATTTCCTTTTCTTTTTCTTTTTCTTTTTCTTTTTCTTTTTCTTTTTCTTTTTCTTTTTCTTTTTCTTTTTCTTTTTCTTTTTCTTTTTCTTTTTTCTTTTTCTCTTTTTCTTTTTCTTTTTCTTTTTCTTTTTTCTTTTTCTCTTTTTCTTTTTCTTTTTCTTTTTCTTTTTCTTTTTTCTTTTTCTTTTTCTTTTTCTTTTTCTTTTTCTTTTTCTTTTTCTTTTTCTTTTTCTTTTTTTCTTTTTCTTTTTTTCTTTTTCTTTTTCTTTTTCTTTTTCTTTTTCTTTTTTTTTCTTTTTTTCTTTTTCTTTTTTTTCTTTTTCTTTTTTTCTTTTTCTTTTTCTTTTTCTTTTTCTTTTTCTTTTTCTTTTTCTTTTTTTTCTTTTTTTTTCTTTTTCTTTTTCTTTTTTGTTTTGCTTGTTTTTTCTCTTCTGATTTCTAGGTAGATAAATCAAAGTGTGGAATCAATTAAAAATAGAGCTGGGTAGAAGGCCTGGCTGATGTGAAGACATACGTTTTTAGTTGAGGTGGGAAAAGAATGTACTCATTCAAGTCCTCATCTAGGGCAGGGAATTCCCTAGCTTTTGTCTAAATATGGCATGCAAGAGCAGAGCACAGGCAACGCAATACTTCACTGAGTATTGTTTAAAAGTGCGCTTGGCACCAACGAGCAAGTAGGATTCTTGTAAAAACATGGCACGAGGAGTTGTTTGACAGATTCTGACATAGTAAAGTCTTTACAAGAGGCAAAAAAAAAAAAAAAGAAAAAAAAGAAATAAAAAAAGGAAAAGAGAGAAACTGCAGAGTACATGAAGCTAAAAGCATACTCTCTGCCTAGGAAGAATGTAGAATCAAAGGCACTTAGCACCAAGTCATATCCTGCATGCTGCGTGGGTCTGGTCCTATTAGTGATCGATGGCACCGAGTTAAAAATCCACTCCTAAATTGCCTGTTGTCAATCATTCAGGAGAGGTGATGAAGAAGTAGTGAGAGCTGGGGAAGAGACTGCCATGGCTTGAACCCACTGACCAGTCTACCACAGACTTTCCTGGCTGGATGGACCTGTCCTCTGCTCTCCTGGTGTTGCGCTGCAGTGTTTCACCCTGCAGGCAGTGGCATTTCACTGGCAGGTCTTTGGAGGCACCACTCAGTAGCAAGCAATGCTGTGGTTTGGGTAGGTGTCTCTGTTATTGCAAAGCTTATGCTGAGTTGTGGCTTTGAACACCTATCGCAGCAGCGAGCTACGATTTGTGCCTGGAAGAAAACCCATTGCCTCCGCCACGTCTGGAGACATTGCGAGTCCCTCGGAGCACAAAAGCCTTTACACATCTCAGCGATTGAGATTTTTGTCTCCAAAATTCCTAGTCTGCTCTTGAAATATGTCCATTATGTGAGTGTATTTTGAAGGAGGGAAAACTTGTCTGGGATTCAGTCCACTTCTGGAGGTCTCAGATGAGGACAACTCGCTCGGCGACTCAATTACTGACAGCAGCTACTCAACAGGCTGTGTAGCTCATACGGAGAAGGTCTTGGCTCAGCCTTCCCTTGTAAAGTGAAGCCCTTCCCTCAATTTGCCTCAAACACAGCATCCATACTCCATCACAGCTGGAGCTTCCCCAAGTCAAAGATAAGACGCTCTTCCCCAGGTTGCTTGATTGGATGGTGTCTTGCTATGTAAACTAGAATGATAGAGGAGAGGAGTAGTCTGTAATTAGCACGTATCCTCAGGCAGTTTTGTTGTTCCTGAAATGCAAGGTCTAAATTGTGTTCTGCTGCAACCGTATTGGCTTAAGGTGAGTCCATTAGCCGCTCTGTGTTTGCACTAGTGTTACTGCAAGCTGTTCCTCAAGAGCTGCAAAGCTGTCTAGTATGGAATAGGAGCCAGGAGGTCTCAGATCCACTCCTGTGGGTGTCTTCCAGTGAAACCAAAGGGAAGCCCATTGCATATTTTAACGTGTTGCCTGTGAGATGCACTCGATGGCGAAGCAACAAATTCAAGAGTTTCTGGGTCATCTCAGCAAAGCTCAGGAGAGAGTGAAGGCAGAGGGGCACCTCCCACCCTTTTTGGGCATTTCTGTTGATATTCTTAATTGTAGTGGACTTGCTGAAAATATTTCTGAAAGCAAATATTTGATGTCCTCATCCACTAGAAAATAAGGGGAAGAACCAACCACCTGCCTTGCTCACCTGGTCATCTCAACAAAACCCAGCCAGGGCTGAGAATAAATAGCAACGACTGCTGAGCTTTTGTAGCCAGCTTCTCTGCGAACAAGAGCTGGGATGGGAGAGCAAACAACACCTGCCTGGGAGGAACTGGGCACGGGCTGAAAAGGGAGCGGAGGCTGGTGGGCAGCGGCTGTTTGTGCAGCCGTTGGCCTCCAGGGTGGGGCTGCTGGCAGAAGTGGGAGGAAGATGGTATCTCCATCAGCCCATGCTAATACCATGCTAATGCAAGAGGCAGAACGGGCGAGCGCCCTGCTTCCCAGTGCCCTGGCTAGTGAGCGATGGGTCTCAGGAGGCTCCTCCTCTTGTGGCTCCTCCGTGCGTGCCAGGAGGAAGGACTCTGGAGTGGAACTGCCCCCAGGCAGGTCCTGCTCTTGGCTGGGGTGTGGGTCACACCAGAGGAGAAATCGCAAGGTTGTCACAGGGGTGGACAGTCCCTTATCTGGCAAATCATTCACCGCTCACACCTCAAGTGTGAATTCTGCTAAGGAAACCAGTATCACTTTGCCCTAACTGGGAAGCAGGGGTGATGGTATGGTCTTTACGTGCTCTGGCTGGGCATATGCATGGCCCAAATACCCAGTGTCCAAGTGACCTGCGTTTGGGTGCTGGCGTTTTTTTCTTAATTTTTTTTTGTTTGTTTTACTCTTCTAAAAACAAACTTTGGATTCATCAGTTGGAAATGATCTCATCGCATTACAGATTCACTTTCCTGGGAAACTAAACTCCTAGTGTAGTCATGGGAAAGCCTCACCTTCCCTTTTTTATTTTCCTTTAACTGAGTTTCTATTGAAATTAGCTTGGCAGGCTAACAACTCAGAAGCTGAGAGACAAAAGAAAACCCTTTGTTGCTATTAGTTTTTTTTTATTCTCATGATTTGCTTACCAATCTCATGATTTTGGGTAGATGGCAAGTGATTTTTGAATATTTAATGACATATATCCAAATCTATAGAGAAGGCAGGCCCCCTCGTAATACATTTCACCAACACAGTAGTCTATTTGTCCCGTTGCCAACAAAAAAAAAAAAGAAGTAAAGCCCAATAATTAATTACTGCTCTACCTTTTGTAGTTTTCTTTGAGCTGCAACACTTTCTGTTAACCTCCTACTCTTTTTCTACCTCTTACAAATTCTTTGCACAACTGGAAACCCGGCTCAGCAAATCCAATCCAATATCACCATAGTCAAGCAAGGAAGGACTTGGCTCCTCTTCAAAGGGAGCTTTTATCGAGTGTTTAGTGTGATGTGACAAAGCAGGGAAGTGTGCCACGGATGCGATGCTTCCAAATCCCCCCCTTCTACCTTGATTAAACTTGAGAGCGATTACCCTTGCCAGGGTGATGCATCCTGCCAATGCGCATCTTGTTTACAGCTGTGCTGAGTTTTCAATGCGTTTTCCTGTTTCTTGGCTAGGAGAACACGGTTCTGCTTTATGCCCTGCATAAAATCCCATTTAAAATACCAAGTTTCTAGTATTTTGCCACTAGAGCCATAGGAACTAGAAAGCCGGGACGTCACTTATATGTGCGAGGTTACGCTTGGGCCTCAGCAGACCTGCACAGTCCTGCTGTCAGTGCAGGAAAGCTTTGGATGAGGGCAGCAGAAACTAAAAAGATTAGCCTGGGACTGCTTTATTGTGGTGGGGACAAGACTATGCTGTCTGGTGTCAGCGAGCTCTAGACCCTGCTGTAAATTCCGGATGAAAATTTCACGGCGTTTGCCATTTCATTTTGCCCTATTTTGTTTTGTGCTTTTCCCTCTCATTCCTAGATTATGCTTTATTCCTAATATTGAAAAATTGAAATCATTGGATCAGCCTTATTTTTACCAAAAAAACCCCTAAACACCACATTTTGGCAAAAAAATACTTGACAAAACATTTTCCTTTTACTAATTTCCCAGTTGTCTGCAGCAGTCACTTAAAAAATGGCTGCATCTAACTGGTTTTACTTAAAAATATCCTCTTTCTTTTTTGCTCTTTTTTTTTAAAATTTTTCTTCCTTCACAAGAACCAGGCTGGTTTTCAGAGAAACTTTGACAGGCGAAATGCACATCAGCACCCTGTGAAATTTCCATGTTTGGCTTTGAATCTGTCAGGTTACATGGAGAAAAAAACCCGACATTGTGAATTTTCCAGTTCAGTGACTCTGTGGTGTGGTGCCCTTGCCTTGCAGTTTGGGCAGAATAGGCTGGAGAACGAGCTTTTCTCCCTGGTCGGTGCTGCCTCTGCCCTGCGTTTTGTCCAGCTGGCCCCAGCCCATCGCTCTGTGCCCAGGCAGCCAACTGGCTTCCTCCCCTTTTCTCTAGGTAATCTTCTTCCCTCTTTTTGTTGGCTAAAATGACATGAAACGCTCTATTTCAGTTGCAGGAAAAATCAAGATTGTGATACGGCGCTGAACCTTTCTTTGCCAAGGTTATCTCTGAAGGCATTCATGGACGGTGGTGGGACATCAGACCCAACCTGTGGTTGAACTGGACTCTGTGCTGTAATGACAACCAAGGCACAGTGCTGCAGCCATGCTTGCCCCCAGGACTGGCATGAGGTCACATACGGCACGGTCCTGGGTGCAAAGGCACCCTCTGCGCCATGAGGAGGCCTTTCTGGTGGGCTCATGATGAGGCAGCACTAGTTCAGCTCTTTGCTGCTTTGCCCACCTCACGTGCAGAGAAAAATCTTGGCTTAGACTGGGCGAGATCCACCTTTGAGCGCTTGGAAGGGGGAAGTACCTAACTGCAGGTTGGTACACGCTGCTGGGAAATAGCCTTGGACCTCGGCCAGCCCGAAGGAGGGAGGTGGTGACGCTGCCTTTGATGCCTCGGCTCCCATTGAGTGGTAGCTCCTGGAGAGGTGGCCCTGCAGGCAGAACCACGGCAGGCTCTCCAACAAGCTGTTCCCATTCCTTCTCACCACGGATGCGGCAGCCCACCTGCTCTCTGCTGTGCTGGAATATCAGCGGGCGCTGCCGCCTTGGCTCTGTTGTTTCAGACCGCAATGAGTAATTTTTAATCCCTCTATTCAGAGTGTTTTGAGGAACAGGAGGAGAAACATACGGCATATGCTCACCTCGGCTCCCAGGAGGTATGGGGGAGTGTGTCCCAGCAGCTGCTGGGGTAATCCTTGTCCTTCTGTCCATGACCACCTCTGAAAAGTGTGCTCAGAGTGCCTGGGCATCGCCCCACAGGCAGGTGGGCTCCACCAATGGGCAAGTCCCTTCCTCCCCTCTACAGCCCAACAGGGTCATGGGCAATGGCATGTGCAGTGCAGAGGGATCGGATGAGGGGCTCCATCCTCTCCTGGGTCTCCTTCAGGCAGACCAGCTCCACGGTGGTGCTGGGGGCACCTCAAAGGCACAGGTTATCCCACAGCAGTCACAGTGGGGCAGAGGCTTTCAGGGTATGGGTGTCTTAGGGGTTGGAAGTTGGTTGGATTAAGGACTTATATTTGACCAAAGAGGGTCTATGGTGACATCCAGGCTGGACACAGCTGTGGCCTCAAAGCACATGAGATGTCTGCAGCGGTGGTAGGTGGGGGCAGGCTGCAGAGCTCAGCCACAGGTAACCTGCCTCCTGGATCCTGTACCACCCGGTGCCTTCCCTTGTCATCAAATCCCCAGTATGTCATGTCTTGATGTACCGTCATTGCTCATTGTCCTGGCTGTCATCCTGACCCTACTGCAGTCAACAGGAATGGTGTCGGTGGCGTTGGTGGAACCAGCATTTCCCCTTCTCCCTTTGCTTCTCCCTCCTGCATCCCCTCCTGCCTGCCCTGATCTCGCTCTCTCGCTGCAGCGCCTGCTCTGGGCACCATCTGGTGAATTTTGGGCTGTCTCATCTCACCAACTGTCGTTTGTCCTGGCTGTGGTGTAAATGTGCTCACATTTTGCATCAAAGGACCCCTAAACCACTCGCTTTCTGGACCAGCCGGCCTGTCGGAGAGGAGCCAAGCAGTTGGCACTCAATAAGCAACGAGCATTAATAAAAGCATTACAGTGAGGTTAGTGCCTCATTAAAGTAATGCTAACGAACCGGCTGCCTTCCAGAAGTATGAAATTTTAAATAACACTTCCTCCTTCTAATTTTATGTATAATTAAATCTTTCTAGGGAGGCAATATTCAGTTCTCCAGGCTGCTACAGCATAAGCAAAGCCCAGTTTGGAGAACATGCTTTGGAAATGCTCTGGCGCTCTTGGGAGTGGTCTCTGGCCCCATCCTGTACCCTCATCGTATGCCATGCAAATCTTTGGTGCAGCCCATGTGGTCACGGCAGTGTCCTGGAGCCTGCTGTACCATAAGCGCCAGCACTGTGGGACACGGCTGTGCCCACAGCCCACCTGTGCTGGTCAGGGCTCTGCTGGTCCCCCATCCTCTGCAGGTTTGGCTAGTGTGGGATGAAGGCAGGCTCAGCACCCCGTGTGCCCTGCTCCAGCTCGGCCTCAGCCAATGCACCTGGGTTAGAGTGGCCAAAAGGAACCGTGCTGGCATGGATGTGGCCCCGAGGTGCAGGAGGTGCCATTTGTCGCAGCTCTTGGCTTGCCAGCAGCAGGGTGCAGCCGGGAGGCCGGGCCAAAGGCTGCCATGAGCCTGTGGAGATACTGCAGTGAAAGGCTCCGCAGCTCGTGTTTGCTGCTAGCACCCTTTGCCAGCCAGAAATTTTTCACTCTGAGGGTGGGGAGACATTGGCCCAGGTTGCCCAGAGAAGCTGTGGCTGCCCCATCCCTGGAGGTGTTCAAGGCCAGGTTGGACAGGGCTTGGAGCAACCTGGTCTGGTGGGAGGTGTCCCTGCCCATGGGAGGTGTAAAACTGGAAGGTCTTTAAGGTCCCTTCCAACCCAAATCATTCTATGATTCTGTGTCCGGGAGGGAGAGGTCCCACGGCTTGTGTGCAGGAGCTGCAGTGCCTGTGGTCCACAGGCGCTCACCGCTCCACAAGCAGCACCTGAGCTTTGTCGATGGAGATCGCTGGGTTTGGGGGCTGGGAACTGCTGCATCTTGGCTGAGCGTCTCAGACGGAAAGCAGCAGGGATTTGTACCAGAGGGGTTTTGCTCCGGGCCCTCCTCCAGCCTCCTCGAGCACCCCTGGGGCTGGCTCCAGGTGCTGCTCCTGGCTCCCGCGCAGCCCCGGGGCTGCAGCAGCTCTTGCGCCCGCCGCGGCAGACACCCAACAGCCCGCCAAGCCCCCCGGCGCCATTGTCAAGCTAATTAATTCTCCCCTGCACCGAGGAATAGCCGTGCTCTCGGGAAGGTTTGGCAGCGGCAGCGAGGAAAGCAGCTGCTCCCAGACTCACAGCCCCTTTTTATTTCATTTGCCTGTTTTTAGCAGCATGTGATGGGCACGTGAGCGACGGCGCTGGCGGACACGCAGCCACTGGAGCATCTCGCTGGCTGTTTAGCTGAAGCTGCTGCCTTCCCTGTTCATGTGTGAGCACACCTCTTCTCTCTGCTGGTCCTCCTCGTCTCATCTCTGGCAGGTTTTTATTCTCATGCTTCTTTTGAAGCAAACCCAGAGGTTTCATTGTCAAAGGATGGTGTTTGATGGATGAATCCCTCTCTTTTACCTTGCCTGATGGGGAGGGTACAGGGCAAACTCAGTGTTTTTGATGTGTTTTTAATGATAAACGCCACTTCCTTGAACAGAAACAACCGATCCAAATGTTTTAGCAACCCATTTGGATGGTCTGCCCAGGGGAGAGGGTGTCATCAGATTGAACTCGGTGTTACGCTGCGGTTTTACGTTCAGCTTGTTGCAGAGACTGACTCAGAGCTCAGCGCACCTGCAGGCTTGTGCTAAGGCTCTTCCCCTGCTGCTTCCTAAAGCTCATGGGTTAGAGGGACCTACACATCATTCAGCTTTTGGGTGTACGTGCCTGGGGCTGGCAGGGTCTCAGAGTGCGGGACGACCACAGCCCGGGGGAGTTCACGTCTTGCTGGAGAGTTTCTTCTTCGTTTGGGGCATTATGGCACAGATTTTCTTCTTGCAAAGGCCCCAGCTCTGAGACAATCGCTATCCTTGCTGGAAATTAATAGGGTGTCGAGGGGCAAAGGTAAAACTAAAGTACATAAGTAAATGTTTGCAGGATCAGGACCTTATTCAGGCATAAATCAGGTAGCTCCAGCCAACAATAGAATTACCTAAGTATAAAATCCCATGTAAGCCAGTAAGATCAGCTCCAAACCTGCTATGAGTTTGCTTTTTGTTTCCATGCCAAGAATATATCACTTCTAACTGCTGCAATCAGGTCTGGTCCTTTTTATTATTTTTTTTAAGTGCTTTTGGGCACATTTATTTCCCGTCACCAGCAGATACACACGGAGCCTGACCCTCCTTTTCTCGGGCATGCCCCAGCCTGCTTCGCCCACAATAAGTTGTCGCTATCAGGGGATATATTTTTTTTCTTTCCTTGCCTTTTCTGTCACTGCATTCAGTAAACAAAGGGACAGCAGTGACGATCCAAACCCATTCTTTGTATTTGCCTGGGAACAGAGTCAACTATTTGTTGGTCTTTTGTTGTTGGGGTTTTTTTTTCCTTTTTTAACTGGTGACCGTTTAAATGGCTACTGGTACCTGCGGTGCAGCATATACTGGTGTTGCAGGATTTGTTACCAGATGGCACTGGGCAGTCACGGAGGAGGACAGGAAACTGCAAGTGGGAAGTATCAAAGGTCCAGGGCACAGTGGTCCCTACTGCCTCCTGGAGAACGTGGGAATAGCCTGCAGGGTTTTCCTGGTCCTCGTACGTGCCTCAGTTTCCCCAGTTCTCAGCGCACTGTTTCAAGATGGTGCCCCAAGACAAGGTCTGGTGATGTTTGCACCCGGTTGAGCCAGGAGGAGACCGGTTCTTGTAAATGAGCTTGGGCAAAACACCTGGGAGAAGAAAGGCAGGGAGAGATGGTAGAGAGAGAAGGAAGCTGGAGGCTCTTTTAGCTCGAGGGCAAACTTTTATTGGCCTCTCCATCCATGTGCAGCAGCAGCAAAGGCAGCTCCTGGTGCGGTCTCTTCCTGGCGGACACCAGGAGAAGTGTCCCCATTCCCGTTCCCATCCCTGCCTGTCCCTCTGACTACAGCCCATGGAAGGGTGCTCTAAAAGCCTGGGCCGAGCCTCCCCTGCCCCATCACACTGGGACACAGCAGACCCTGGGACAGCAGCTGTGAGGAACAGGTATGCATTTTCCTTAGGCTCTTAAATTATTTTTGAAAATGGCCCAGAGGTTCCTAATTTATGTGCTGTAGAAAAATGCTGCCTGTGACCTGCTTTGCCATGAACGCTCCGCATAGTGGTTTTTTTATAGGCTTTGCCTTCTCAGTCTTGTGTCTTGAAGCAGAAGCAAAATCCACCAGGTGGCTGCAACTGCTGTTCCCACCGTTGTGTTGTCCTCGTGGCACACCTCTGCCATAATGGCAGCTCGGTATCTCGGGTATGTCTGAAATGGGAGCCCTTCTCTAACGCCACGGAGGGGATGGCTGGCTGGCAGGGAAAATAAATCACCCTGAGCTGACGTCCTTTAGAAACCGTGATTTCAATAGACCACAAAAATGAAGAAGTGCTGGGGAGAAGCCAGGCGTGACTCGCAAACGGCTGCGCTGGAGCGTTCACCCGGGCGCACGGGACCCATGTGCGGGGCTCGGCTGCACCGGTCCCGACAGAGCAGCTCCCAGGCGGGATCCACAGCACAGCAGCCTCCTCGCTTCTCTCCAGGCTATTGCAGGGAACCTTTTGCAGCGATTTCCGCTTGCACCATCCAGCACAGGAACGGGCAGGGAGGGCAGTTCCGTGCTGCAGGTTTTTCGATGGTTAGTTTTGTTCGGCTCCGGAGCAAAACCCAAGCCCTTCGAGTGACCAGGCAGTATCGAAGCATCCTCTCGCAGCTCCAGAGCAGTGCTTTTCCCTGTGCATCGGGCGCTGACGTGGGCTGGGGACACACTGGTGCCCTCGGAGCCATTTGTCACCCCTGGGCGCTGAGGAGGAGGGGCGGGAGCCGCTCCCCTGCCTCCGCCAGCCGTAACCGCCGTGCTGCAAACCAGAACCCCCTGCAGCGAAACATCCTCGGGAGCCATATGGCATCTCGGAGGCTTTGATCGAATTGAATGAGACCCAAAGCAGCCCGGCAGGTTGCACTGTGAGCCGTGGCGAGCCCAGGGGGGGCCGGTCCTACCCTGCTTGGGGCGTGCAGGCTGCCAGCCCGGGCATTAACTAAGCACCTTAGTGTCTGCCGGCAGTGCCGGGTGGAGGTGCTGGCGGGACCGGGGGGTTTGCATGTACAGGAGGATAGGTTTGTGGTCAAGCGATACAAGTGGAGGGAAGAGCATCTCAGGGTGAGGTTTGAAACAGCTGGCAGAGAGAAGGTGGGTCAGTGGAGCTGTCAGTGGGGATACGCGGTGTTTGCTGTAAACGCAGCCCATAAAAGCCACGATTCAAACTTCGTTTTCAGGACGAAGGCCGGCTCTGCCAAGCCACCATGAACTGCAGGAGAGGCCTGACCTCAGCTCTGCTCTTTCCGGTGGGGATAAACAGTCCTGGGCCACATTGGAAGGAGGGGCGGACTCGTGTCTAACCTGCTGGTGTCCGCCAAAACAAGCTGCAAATCCACAGAGGCAAGAAAAATTCACAGAGGAGAATTTCTGCTGGATTTTACCTCTCACCTGGCTTCAGTACTTTGTGATGCTTCAAGTTTGCCATGGAAAAATAAGCAGCCCAGGTCCATTGAATCTCAAACCTTATATTAAGCATTTAATGTCTGGTCTCCAGGGTAGAGCCATCTTCCAGGCCAGGCTCAGCCCTCAGCCTTGCCCTGGTGGGACCGAGTGGTTGTGAGCAGCCTCTCCGGGGCCGGGATGCGTCAGGCTGGAGGAGGAATGTGTTCCCTCCTGCCTGGAGCGATGGGGAGGCCACAGCAACTCACTGAGCTCAGGGCACTGGCCAGAAAGGGCAAAGACCTGGTGCAGAGGATGGATGTTTAATGCTGCAAAGGTTTCTGGAGGTTTGGTCTATAATTCTCATGATGTAAAAATGCCTGATTTCAGTTTGCTCTTAAAGAAAGTGGGGGGGTGGAGGCATGACAGTTTCTGACAGATTATAGATTAATTTTTTAACTCTGTACCCATAAAGTGATGTCATGCAAAAAAAATCTGACCCCTACAGAAACTCATTTCAAAATGAATAACTGCAGCATTTTTTCTTTTCAGTCATTGTCTAGCAGGGATGTTTCAGTATTGCTGGGACTTCCCTTTCCCACCTCTCTTCACCAGAACACAATATTCTGATATAATTCTTGGGGCATTTGGACTCTGATAGCATTGGCTTCCAAGCCTCCTGCCACCTCACAGAGCTACATGAAGGTACGTAAGCTTTATTCCTCCACTTTCTCTCTCTCAGAAGGAGGATGGGAACTGGAAAATTCCTCCAGTTCCTCACTAAAAGGGTTTGGGTGATAGGGCTCTGCAGAAAACATCTCTGGCAATGGGCTCTCGCAGCAGTTTTATCTGCTTGCTGGGCTGAAGATCCTGACCTCAGCCATCACAGCAGATGCTCTCTGGAAGCACTCTGAAATTAAATCTCTTTAAATAGCAATAGCAGAACCGTTGGAAAAAGTTATACATCTAAACTAGCAAAGGCGTTAATCTGTCTCAGGGGAAAAAAAAAAAAAATAAAAAATCCTGTGAAATTTCTAGGGGCTTTGCTTGCTTTTCCTGCACCTGAGCAGGCTCTTAGGCCCGTGCCTTGTGCTTGTGCATTGCTGTGTGGAGGAGAGGCCCTGGCACAGAGCAGCCACTTCTGCTAATAACGGGAAAGTCGGCGTTTGGTCCTGCTGTCAACGGGCTTTAGCTTGGAGAGAAACCTTCACTAATCAGCTGCTTTGTAGCATTTTTACAGCGAAATAAAAGATGCCTGGAATTATTTGTTGGTCACCAAGCAAATGATTTACTGCTGAAAGGTTACAGAGGCCGTTTACAAAGTCTTGATTGACCAAAGTGCTAAAAACTTACAACCCTCCGCATGGTCTCCCCTCCCCAGAGGCTACTCGGGCCCAGGGCTGGGATAGGAGATGGAGTTGGAGATGATGGAGGTGATGGAGATGATGGAGATTGAGCCTCCTCCTGCAGGAGGAGCCACAGGGGTCACCCGGGGCTGAAGAGCGGGGAGAAGCTCATTTGTTATGCAAATGTCTGCTTGAGCCTGGCGCAGACAGTGGAAAGCTCTTGAATTATTTTAAGCAGAGGACAAAAGTTCTTTCCCTCCCCCTATCATCTTGGATCCTTGTAAAAACAAAACAAAACAGAAACCTCTGCGTGAACCATCTGACAATGATCAGCACTCGGCTTTCCTGGCAAGAGCCGGGTGGCCGGGCGTACACAGGCGCATGGAAATAGAACAATTAAGAAAAAAAAAAGACTGTATTGGAAGCAGCCGGGCTGTATTTTGTCTCGAAGAGAGCACGAACTAGTCATCCTCCAGCCTTATCTCTGCGATTGTGCAGGGGACAGGGGTGCTGCAGGGCTGTCCCTGGGTGACGGGCAGAGATGCTGCCCTGCTGCCTACCTGGGGGCGGGGGCGAGCTGGGGCTCAGCCCAGGCTCTCTGCGCGAGGAGGGGAGCAGAGGGGGCTATTTTGGATGCACGAAGCACTTGCAGGCCAATAGTTCAAGCTGGCAGCCTGGCTCATGCGGAAAAGCCACCCGTGCATGGCGACGAGCTTCCTGCGCCGGGTTCTCCCGGCCGCCCGCTCCTGCCCGGGGCACTGGCCACGGCTTTGCATCAGCAGATGTGCATTTCACGCTGCTAAGAAAATCCCGTCAGTATTTACATAGCATCGAGGGGACAAAGCGGAGCCTTTCCCACACGGGCTGCGGGATGCTGTTCCCGTGGGGAGAGCGGTTGATGCCGTGCTGTGTGTTCCCGGAGCAGTGGCTGTGCGAAGGAGCAGTACTGCCCCTACTCTGCTCACCAGGAGCCACAGCAAAATCCTGTTTTCCAGACAGACTGCACCTCTCCAGAGTAGTTTTTCCCCTGAGCCAAGTCCTCCCCTGGCTTCAGCATCCCTGTGCCCCCACACCACGTGAAAGCCAGGTGGGCAGCTGAGCTCTGATGTGCAGTGTTTAAAGGGCTGGTTAAACTGGGGTAAATCTGCTTTTAAAACAGGGCTTCAGATGGGCCATTGCTTTTGCTGGCACTTGGGCAGCCGCTGACTGCTCCCCAGCTGGGGCAGCTGCATGGGGGACATGAGACAGACCTGTATTTTGGGGATACCAGCACAGCAGAAGGTGCCAGGACGATGCAAAGCTTAATTAACACGAGCCTTTCAGGGCCTATGACTGGTCGTGTCGGTCCCACCTGGGAAGCAGGAGAAATCCCTCTCCCGGCAGTGATGTCTGCCTGCCTCCTCCCCTGCCTGGGGCTGTGGGGGGCGTGGAGGGGGTTTGGTTTTCCCACAGACCCATTCACCCTCCCAAAGAGTCCGGCTGGTTCTGCAGCCCCGTGGCCAGATGTGGGTGTAGCAAAAGAGCCCCATCCCGCAGGGCTGCTGGGCACGACTCGGCCACTGAGCGGGGAACCTTGCTTTTTCCATGCAGAGCATGTCACGCAGGGTCCCTGCCGACGATTCCTGTGTGGCCTCGTGCCCCTGTCCCAAACACTCCTCCCGCTGGCTTTGCAGTTGCCCGGAGACACCTGTGTCTTTGCTGCTGCTGCTGAGGGAGGTGAGGGAGGCCAGGGAGGCTGGGGAAAACCCTCCACAAACCTCAACACCCCCCAAAACCCCCAGGCAGCCTGGCAGAGTTAAGTTCAAGCCGGTGCGGGCTCTGCCAGCTCCCCAGCCCAGCGCCAGCTTGCATCCCGGCATCCCAGAGGAGCACGTGGCATCCCTGCGAGCTCCCGGCTGGCCTCATCCCTGGCTTGGCTCAACTCTGTCCGGCGCGCAGGGGAACCGGAGGCACTTGGCCGTCCCGTGTGGCGGCGGCTGCCACGTGTGCCTTGTGTGGCGGGGGGTGAACTGCCGTGCTGGCGGTTCCCAGTCGCACCCATCACCCTGCCTTGCTGCCACCACCTCGTCTAGGGGGATCCCGGGGGCATGGGAGAGGAGGGAGGTCTGGGCAAAGCCCCCCACCATCATCTGCACCATGGAGTGAGAGCAAAAAGACTCATTCCAGGGCCACAAGCTAACTGGAGTGGGCTCAGCTGCTTTTACTAGTCGTATCATGAATAAAAGAATTAATATCATGAATAACAGAATAAGCGTGATGTGCCACGACAGCCCATCCTTGAAGCCGAACTGTGACCGGCTGAGACTGAAGGTGACAGTGGGACACGCTTCGTTTCCTTAGTGCCGTGTCTGTGCTGCAAATTGTCCACTGCAATTCTTCACTGCTTAAAAGCCGTTGCTCTCATGGGCATTTTTGAAATTGTTAGAAAAAAATCTGTGTGGGCACTACAATGTTTGTTTTCTCCAATGACTATTTTTAATCTTGTTTTCCATTTTAAAAAAAAAAAAAAGAAGAAAGAACAAGATAGATACGAATTGAAACTGCCTTTAAATACGGCATGCTAATCGCTGCACAAATCTAAACACAAAATTAGGGAGAGTTGGAGGATGCACCTAGAAGCTGTGAAAGGCTGAAGCCTTTTATGACACTGGCTTGGCAGCTCTGCGAGAGCCCACGGGCCAGGGCCAGGGCACGGGCAGCTGGTGCTGGAGGGGTTAAAGGAGTGGGATCACTCTGCAAGGAGGTAGCTGGAGCTGGCCTTTCCAGGAGAGGATGCTGGCATCAGCTCCCTCAGTGTCTTCCCCATGGCAGCCAGCCTCAGAGCGCTGCCGGTGTGCCCCGGCGAGGCACGACGCAGGCCCCAGTGTCCCCAGGCAGCGCCGGGCACGGGGGGCAGTGAAGGCAGGGAGGGGGATGTTTAGTTTTTATGCCCCGTTGGTTTCCAGCGTTGGAGAGGAGCCGTGAAGGGAGCTGCGCCCTCCCCCAGCTCCCCGGCCCGGCACTGGGGCTCTCTGCTTTTGTTCCCTTGCCGGGGACTTGGCCAAGCGGCATTTGGCCCGAGCCAAAGGAGAGATGGCCAAGAGCAGCAAGCCAGGGACGGGGGCCCTGCCGCGGGAGCCGGGGCACCCCAAAAGCAGTGGCAGTGTCTTGCTCTGTAGCACTGGCAGTGCCATGTCGCGCTCGGTGCCATGTCACCCAGAGAGCACGGATGCCTGGGGACAGGAGCAGCTCTGCACATGTCCTGCTTTGGTTTTTAGGAACCAAGCCTTCCCCTGGGGAATGTTCATGCCTGAAGCTGGGGAGGGAAGATGGGGGATGGAGGC
>VWZL01004715.1:365256-383350 GCA_013396915.1 Stercorarius parasiticus
TCCCCCCCCCCCCCCGGTGTTTATCTAGAGGCAGAGATTAAACGGGAACCACTCAAGCATGCTTAGGCTGATTTTTAAAAGATCTTTGGCGTGTTAAACATGTAATGAGATGCTTAGTGCTATTTTCAAACCAAGACATGGCCCTGGCTGATTTACAAAAGGCCACGCTCTCCGGCTTCACGTGGGTAAATGTTTTTAAAAAATCGGCTCCTGGGACTTCGGGGCTCATCAATTCAATAGGACTTAATGATCAGGCTGCCCGAGCCGCTGCCGAAAGTGGGAGTTGAGCTCCTCTCACCCATCAGTGCTTAAGATTATTTCACCTTGCGCTTCTTTATCTCATTTCTATTTAAAGCCGAGTATGGCGGCCCTTGAAAGAAGACGCAAAACATCCTTAAATAAGGGGCCACTAATACTAATGGTGTCCAGGTGCAATTTTTAACATTGCTTGTCTCTCCTCCCTGCTGTTCCGTGCTAGTTTGGTGGACGGGGTGTGTGACAGGGGTGCAGCCCCCCCATTGCTGCCCGACACCGGGCAGGGGCCTCCAGGAGCCAGCCCCTGGCATGGGGGGGACAACGTGGGCTATAACAGGGGTAACGGGGCACCACCACTCCTCCGGTAAATGTGCAGCTCATGGTGTGTGACTGCAGCAAGCCCAAGGGTTCCTGCTCAAAGGCGCCTGTGGGGGAGAAGGAAAAAATACTTACTTTGTGTATATGCAGATGTATTTTTATATATAACTGACATATGTGTGTTTAAACATAGCAGTATGTAATTATATATGTTTAAACATATGTATATACAAATAAATATACTCTTGCACATGTGTTGAGGGCTCTTTAGAGGCGGGCGTGAGCCCTGTGCTGATGGGCAGCGCTGCCCGGAGTCCCCCTGCAGGCAAACACCGTGCCAAGGTGGCACTGCCCGCTTCCCATCCCGGCCCCAGGCCTGCAGCTGAGGCCCGGCACAGCTTGTACCCACCACGGTCTGGTTCACCGGGGCTGGGCTGGGCCTTTTGTGCCCAGTTTTACCCTAAAATATCGCAGCACTTTCAGACCAACGGTGTCTGACCTTTCCGTCTCTGATGTCTCCATCTCTGAACTTTCCATCACCAACTTCTCCATCGCTAACTGCTCCATCACCACCATCAGCCTCCCGAGCACAGGCACGCAGCTAATAAATCTGAGCCTTTAATTGCCCTCACAGAATGGTATCACAGAACGGTAGGGTTGGAAAGGACCTCCGGAGATCATCTAGTCCAACCCCCAACTCCTGCACAGCGTGGCCTTATCTGAGCCATCGTCCCTCTCGCTGGGCCTCGTCACACCTCTGTGTTTCCAGGTTTGTGATGCTGGTGTCAGCAAAAGGATCAACCCGACATATTTGGCTTTGGTTTTTAGGTAACAAATCACCCCCAGGTAACACATTCCCGGTTGCATGGTCCCACAGGCTGGGTCTGACATGGTGAGGCGGCTCTGCCTGGGGGGGCAATTTACAAACCCTCTGCTTTTATCTCATGCAAGGCCCCACTTTTTTTGATTATTTTTGTAGCTAAAACTATGCAAAAATTAGTGGCGGGAAAAAAAAAATCCATAAATCCCATTGCTAAAGACATCAATAAGGGCAGCGGGGGCTCCTGGCCTGGGGTGCTGAGACCCCTGGGGCTGGAGAAGGTCATGAGAAGACCCGATGTCTCTGGCACCCAAGGGAGATTTAGTGCCCTCCCCCCTTCTGTAAGTTTGGGAAGTTTTCCGCAGCCCTCCGGGCGAGCGGTGCCGGCGCGGGCGCAGCAGTATCAGCAGCCGCAGGTCTATCGGGCTGAGCAGAAGCTTTTCCAGGAACTATCTAGTGAAACACATGACCGTACCCCCGGCCGAAGGGCGATACGTGACAGGCATTCACCGGGCTCCCGGCGAGTCAGTTGACTTTGTTATTCAAACTATTTTAGTGATGGTTTTTAATCCCAGGCTTAAGTTTTTTCTTTTTTCCTTCCCCACCCCCCCCTTTTTTTTTCTCTCTGAACAAGGGAATCTCTACGCTGGCAGGATTCAGAGAGGCACAAAGGAGGGAAAAACAAGTTTCAGCCAGAAGAGAAAAGAAAAAAAAAAAAAAGGGATGCTGTAGCATTCCCTGTATGCGAGGGGGTAAAAACATTTTGCTGTGAACTTTATTTTAAAGGGTAAGTGCCAACAGCAGCCCAGTTACTATGCAAATAAATCCTGTGCTCGGCCTTTCCCTCTCAGCCGTAAAGTTTTGGCGCTGGGACTCGCGAGCTGCGGGAGCCGGGCTGCGGGGGCTGGCAGCGTCCCCAGTGCCCCCAGCCCTCCCTCCCAGGGACAGCCACCGGCTGGGGGTGCCACCGCAGAGCCCCGGACCTCCATGGCAGCCCCCGGGGCTCCCCAAGTGTCTCAGCCAGATAACGCAGGGGCGAGCGCTGCAGAGACATGGGCTCGGTGCCCCCCTGCCCCTTATCATGAGCGGGTTTGGGCGGCTGCTGGCAGCAGAGCCCTCGGCTGTGCCCCCATGACAGGGGACATCCCAGGGTGGAGGCAGTGGCTGGAAAGGGCAGCAATCCCACTTCAGCCATCCCCTTCCCGTGGCGGGCAGCTGAGGAGGGCCTGCCACCAGCCACGAAGCTCCACCAGCAGCAGGGGCACAGGGCTGGCTCTCCGGTGCTGCTGCGGGCTGGAGGGGAGGAAGGCAACGCCGGCTTCCACTGGGCTCATCCGGGCCATGGCCGAGCCCCCGGCACTGGTATTTGTGGTGATGGTTCCCCATGAGCGCAGAGGGGCTGCACGTGCCCCAGCCCACACCAGCCGAAGCTCGCCCAGACAGCCCCGCTGTGACGGTTTCCTATGAAAAAGATTTGAATTTGTGATGCAAATGACTGGGCGTGTGGGCACAGCTGCTGGGAGAGGGCCTGGACCAGGTGACGTGCCCAGGGCAGGGTCCGGACCCCACGGCCGTTCCTACCCCCGGAGCCTGTGCCGTGCAGGGGGCTGCCCTGCCAAAACCATCCAGCCCTCGCCGCTCCTCCCTGCGTGCCTGTGGCTGCACGGTGCCACACCGGAGCTCTTGGAATGGCACCGTGACTCCCCAGCCCCTGCCCACCCCGGGCTCCTGTCTGCCCGGAGCAGAGCTGAGCTGCCCGCAGCGAGCTCGCTTCGTCCCAGGACAACATAAGGCACATGGTGCAGGTCAGAGGATGCTCCGTCAAGCAATGTGTGCAAACAAAAAAAAAATACCATGCTTTTAAGCAATTGCAAGGTGATTTAAGCACCCTGTCCGGTCAGGAGGCACGCAGCCACCGCCTCCCATCCACACACCCCCCAGCCGCATTCCACCCTTGTCCCTCTCACACAGTGACCATCAGGCTCTTCCCACTTTCCCAGCCTGACACCGGGCCAAGGAAGCGCTGGGCTCCTTGTCCAGGGGGCGTAGGCTTCCCTCACCACCTGCCATCGCACCCCCACTTCCACCCGGGAAGCCGGACGGCGTATTATCATCATCATTATTATCCTGCCCGGCCACGATTTCACAGTTGGGTTTTCACAAACAGGAAGGCGGCAGGTTGGGCTGTTGTTTTGATGCAGTTGTTTCTCCAAAATGAGCCCGGAGCAAAACTGCGCAGGATGCAGGAATGGCATTCGGCAGTGGCGGACCGGGTGTTGGGTGAAGGAGGCTGTTCAGCGCCGCCTGCCCCCTCACTTCCCGGCAGCTTTGGCCACCTTTCAGGAAATTAGAGTCGGCTAAATGGAAAATCATCACTCTTTTAACTTTAAAATGCACCAGACGTGGTTTGTTTGGCTTTTTTTTCAATGACAAATTAATCTTCGGAGGCCTCTGTCTTCCCATTGACCTGGGGAGACACAGGTCCTCAGTGAAGACAAAAGCCGATGTTCAGCAGTGCGGGAGCCCTGCCTGGGGACGGGCACCGCAACGCTCCTGGCACCCTCGCCCGCCTCCGAAATCCTCCCCTCCCTCCTCCTCCTCGGAAAGACTCATGACAGGGAGAAAGAAGAATTGCTGAATAATCTCCAGCCCCGATAGCACTTCAAAGGCAGGTTTCCCGGGCCAGGCCGTGCTCCTCGCCAGGGCCGGGCTGGATGCGGCGCTCGGCTCTTACTCCTTTGGCAGCCCCACAGCCGTATCCAGAAACTAATTACTTAAAAAGGAAATAAATGTCACCCGCATGGTTGTAAGCAAAACCCTGGGCAGGACAAAAAGCCCCACCAGGATCTGCATTCTCACGCAGCATGAGCAAGGGAGGAATGAGCTGTTTCCATTCATTGAGATGGGCTGTTTACTCTGAGGCCTACTGATGATGTTAGATGTGCCCACTCCGTGCCTTTAAGTTCAGCAGTTGATCAGACGCAGTGCTGAACTGCCTCAGCTTCCATCCTGCTTCCCCAGCATGGCTTTAGGTGATGCTGGTCATCGTCACCTTCTGAACAGCAATATACACCAGTGCCAAAGATGCAGGGACTTCCTGGCACCAGCTCTGCTGTAACCTTTACAGAGATGAACTAGATAACTAGTACATTCAAACAGAGTAATTTTATTTACTTTTAAAAGCTAATATTCAGAGTTTTTAATGGTCAAAATCTGAGAACCAAATTTTTAAAGCAAGTTGGTGAAGGAAAAGTCCAATGTGGCCAAGTAACGCAAAGGACTCCCAGGGGCGTGAGCACCTGCCGAAGCCTCACCACTGCCTGCCTGACCCCTTAACCGGGACAGGGCTTTGGCAGACCACTCACTTTTGGATGGATTCAATTTAGGAAAAACCCTTATTCTAAGTAAATAGCAGAAGAACAAAAGTGATATTCTGAGGATTCTGGGGTAAGATCTGATCTCAGCTGCCCCGGTTTCCACTGGCGCACTTTACAGCCTCTGCTCCGCACAGACTGGGTGTGAGCAAGTGCCCAGTGCTGGGGACCACACAGCTCTGGCGTGGCACCCCAGGAGCTCAAAACCCCTGAGGTGCCAGGAGCTACAGGTGACTCAGGACACGCAGAGCGAGCAACGGCGCATGGGACACGCTGGGAAGGACGGCTGTGGCCACGCAACGCCCACGCAACGCAGTGCCGGGTCCAGATGCCAACAGGGGCTCCTGCCAGGCTCTGCTGCACCCCAGGACGCGTGTTCCCACGGCTCCCAGGCTCTGCTGCACCCCAGGACGCATGTTCCCACGGCTCCCACCCCCCTGCACGCTCACGGGCAAAGCCCCAGCGTAGCCAGATCCAGCCAGTTTGAAAGAACTCCTTACTAGACTCCAGCCGAGCAAACATGCTACCATACAGTATCGAATAATTTTAAAAGTTAAAATAGTTTATTGCTGTTCTTTGTAGAAATGCACTTAACTTACATCATCTGTTCTCTTCCTTTATTTGGCTGTTGGATTATAGGCATAAAAAGGGTACGTTTACCCATTTGTTCAGTGATACAACACCTTTTTTCTCTTTTACTCCACTCACGATATTCTCCTAAGCTTCGCTGGCCAACAGCCCCAAATCTCTTTTACATAAATACTGTAAATGTCTCCATAGGTTGCAGCATTGTAACAAAAGATCTACCAAAGTAGACAAAAATGTTCGGTATTCTTGGTTGGTTTTTTGCATTTAAAAATATACCTAAATTTGAGATAATCTTAACAGAGTAACAATTACAATAAGAAAATAGTACAGTGCGTTGACTAAAGGAATATTCTGCTCTCCTTCAAGCCAATATTCCCTTTTGCATGTTGAAGTGATTCAGCAATTACTTAAGAACTTTTACCTACATACAATAATTTAGTAAAATGAGAATTAAACAAGGCAGATACTTACTACTATTCTTCTGTCTGCAATTCACAGCTCATGCGAATAAAATCGCAATAAATATTAAAAAATAGTTTTTCTTTTTCTTTTTTTTTTTTTCTGTAAGGCATCTCTGAGTATTACAAAGTTTTTGTACAACCAAAAAATAAGATTGCTTTTTTTCCATGTTCTCCGAGTACCTCTGTACCTCAACAGTAATTAAGAGGACTGCAGGTCTGATGAGGAGGGGAGGGCTGACGGGGGAGGGCCGGAAAGACGACCGATGGGTGATGGAAGCAGACCGCAACGTGTGCAAGAATCTGTAGTTTTCCCGTGAAACATTTCAGTCACTTCTAGAACATCTTCAAGACAGTATCTGTCCAGATTGAAAAAAAAAAAAAAAAAAAACCAACAAAAAAAACCAACTTACCAGAAGTCCATTTTCATGAGCACAGTCAGACTGCAAGGGTTTGGGTCCGCCCTTAACACCATAAATAGCTTAGGTATTGATATGCACCTATGTAAAGGGGATAAAGGGGAGGCGCGATTTTTTGTTGTTGTTGGGGTGGTTGTTTTGTTTTTTTTCTTTTATTGGGATTTTTTTTGTTGCTTCTGTTGTCCTAGTCGTATCCTTCCAAGTGTAAAAGATTGTCCTAGGTGGCGAAGGCGCGGGCAGGGCCCTCACTGCATGCGGTCGGGCTGCAGCTGTTGGGGCTGGTACTGCACGAAAGCGGTGGCGGGCGCCGCGGGGTTGCTGGCGGTGATGGGCGGCTGGACGGCGCCCGTGTAGCCGTATCCCACGAAGCCGGCAGCAGGAGAGGCAGCGTAGGGGTACTGATCGTAGGCAGCTGTGGTGTACTGGGAATAGGCTTGGCTGGCGGCGGTGTAGTCGATGTAGGGAGACGTGATGGACTGCACGGGGGTAGGGATGACCACGCTGGGCTGGATGATGGCTTGGGGGTAAATATAGTGAGGCGTGAGTCTGTGGAGGCAAAGGGAGAGAGTCAGCAAGGGGCTGGGCTGCCTCCAGCCTGCATATCCCCCTCCTCCCCCCACAAATTCATCTGCATCAGCCACAGAAACGGTGCGGCCCCCAGTGCTGCCCTCGAGGCAGGGTGCTGCTCGGGGTGGAGGGAATGAACAGCAAAACGCTCCTAGAGCCCAAGGGTGGAAGCAGTGCAAGGTGAAGCATGGACTGCAAGAACAGACACACACCATGGCCCCCGTGTCTTGTATCTCCCACTATCCAGGCTGTTGGTCCCCAAAATAACCTCCCTGAATGGCTGCGACACAGCCCCTGCCCAACTGGCTCGTCGTATCTCCCTGACCCCAACGTGCCCTGCCTGTCCCTGCCAGCGCTGGCAGCCTCGCCGTGTCCTGTATCCTCCAGGTCCACACTCCCACCACCACCCAAACCCTGGCAGAGGCTCCTGAGGACCCACATCCTCCCGGCACTGGGGACACCAGGTCCCTCCTCCACTCATCCCATCAGGGTAGCGTCCCACCAGGGAAGACCACTGTCCCCAGGCTCAGCCAAGGCCCTTCCAGCTTGCAAGCTGTTACCAGTTACTACACATTTAAGCCAGTGTTTCCATAACACTGGATGTTTAGGGCAATGCTACAGGGTGTTTGGTGTAAAACACAAGATATTAATTCTGGTTTTCTTCCTCCAAGTAACACTCCTCAGCAGCGACCATGCCAGCAGCCCCCGGCCCAGAGGTGATGCTTGTGTGCCCACGAGCCCCGTAGCCAGCTGACCCCCGGCATTGCCTCTGCCCTTGCGACGCAGGTCCTAAAGCATTGCTTTTCACCAGCCCCTGCCCCGAGGTAGCCGTGCTGCTGAAAGGAATTTAACACCACCACAGTCAATTAAAGTCCACAGACTTGAAAGATCCTGGAGATGATTAATGCAGGATTGCCCACTCATCTGCTAAAAACTGCTAATGAGGAACAAAGAAAAAAAAAAACCCAAAAAGCAGCAAAATGAAAGGGCTGTATTTTCCAAAGGGCCCACAAGAAGTCAGGCCTCAAACAAGAGCAAAAACTGCGGAAACCTGAAGGTTTAGGTCCATCCACACAAACTGCTACAGGTCAGACAAAGATGGGCACTTGCACATGGAACCACGGAGTGCAACCAGCATCTGCCCACCCAGTCCTCGGCAGCAGAGCTCCATCATGCACAGGCTTGACGATTTGGGGCTAGTTTAAGGAACTGGGGTGTGTGCAGACTGCCACCAGCCAACGGCACGTGACCGCTGGAAGATCAGAGACACATGTACCAAGAAGCACACGTTATGGAGAAGGTCCCTTTTGGCCAGCTGTTGCTGAACCACATAAGGCAACAGCATGAACCAAAAGCCACCCTCCAGAGAGCTCCTTCCACCCCGCCCCCAAGCCCAACTCGTTTTGGCAAACAAAAAAAAAAAAANAAAAAAAAAAAAGAAGGTAAAACTCTGCAAAGAGCTTGTGCAGATTCAAATATTTCGTGGATTTTTGTGTGGATGTGTGTGACAGCACATTTTCAAACACAACCACTTTTAAAAGCCTCCCACAGGCTTTTCACAAGCTGCAGGCTTGTACATGCCTGAACTGCTCTCTAAGGCCGAGCTGAGCTGCTCGGGAAGAGGATATCTTACCCGTTCATCCATCTGATCTCCGGGTCGGAAGCCCCAGCAGACTCACCACACTGCGGGACCTGGTGCTCTGGTGCTTCATGGGGGCCCGCAGCCAGAGACCGGAAACTTCTGCTGGATGGGTCACTGGCTGCGCTCGTTCCACCCAAGTGTCCATCCTAGGTCTCAGCTACCACACACTGGGGACCACCTGGGGCTGCTGGTCCCCCCTATCCAGCAGCTATGGGGCTGCTCCTATTTGTTTCACAACCAGCACAGGATGGTTTAACCCGCTCTTCAGGCAGGAGAAAGGCTTCTCACAAACAAGTGCTCATCTGAACCGAGTTTTCTCTCATTTTCCCACTCGCATATGCACTTTGGTTTTTCTTGAGGCAATTTGCATGATGAGAGAATGATTGTTCTCCTCCCCACACACAGCAACACTGCCTCCAAAACCACGGTCCCTAGATAGAACAAGGCCACCCCCAGAGGAACAGCACCAAGGAGGAGGATGGATGGTGGGGAGCAGCACCTCAACCTTTGGCTGATTAAGTGCAAGACCATCTCCAGAGGCCAGAGCCACCCCCGGTGTAGTGCACAGAGAGAGACCTCACAGCCCTTCAGTCCATAAATGCACCATACCCAATATCACCCTGTGACTGACAAGAACGAGACGAGGCTGCAGAAATTCACAGAATCCCTTTTGGTTTAGCTCTGACCTAAACTGAAGCCACACGGCTGAATCGGAGCTAGAGCTTATGGACCAGCTTGGACCAAGGGCTGAACTCACGCACTCGCCATCTTCTGAGGAGCTGGGCCTAGTCCCAACCCAGAGGTTCCTCATCACTGGGGGTTTGTTTTGTTTCGTTTTAAATAATGCAGAGGTGTGATACTGCTCTCTTGGCCGGCCAGGGTCTGGGGACAGGCTGCGCAGATGCACCCCCAGGCACTGGCCCAGGCAATCCTCGGGGGCGAGAAGAGCTGGCCCCACGCACGCCTCTTGCTCTGCCCACTCGTACATTGGCAGCTTGGACAAGAGCCTGCATCCCAGACTGGCGAGGGATGCTCTGGCTGCCTGTCGCTTCTCCCTGCATGTGTCCCACCACCAGGCTTTCTGCTACTTGAGGGCTTGATAAAGTTAAAACCATTCCACAAATGCAACAAAAAAGCAAATGCACAATCCTCACGCCCAGGACTCACTAAAAAAAGCACCCACCAGCGGGATCAGAGGCGGGGGGCGTGCATTTTTCCAGCACACAGGCATCCAGCCTGCGCCTGCAGAATGACCACAAGGATGGTCTGAGAGCCTCCAAGCAACTCAGAGCAACCCAGCCCGAGCACCACCCCGTCTGAGCAGCTCTGCCGGTCACCCCCCGGTGTCCCCTGTCACCACCCAACTGCTCTCCGGAGCCGGCACACCCCATGGGAAGGACGTGGCCACGTGCGGGGCCATCAGGGCTAGCGCACGCTCCCAACTCATCCCCGAGAAACTCTGCATGTCAGCTTTGCTTTCACGTACACAGCTCCTCCATCGCAGCTCCCACGGCGTGCTCCGGAGAGACAGCAAATCCGCAACATCCTGCACTACTGTTTTGCTCAGCAAGGAAAAATTCCAGCTCTTCAATGCTACTTTGAATAAAAAGCACCATTAGCTAAGAAGACAATAAGTATTTCTGTACTCTGTTTCCAGAAATACATCCCAGCCCAACGCATACCACACACCATAGTTTACTGCACTAGAAAAATCACACTCAGCAACTCCAGAATCTGCTTCTATGTAAAAAGGAAGGTTCTTTTGGTCTGCGGGCTTTTAATAATTTAGGCAGAAATTTCAATCGAGACATTATGCAGTTTGGACGTCTGAACTAGGCGGACAGATGGCAACTCATTGACCAAAACAAAACACACAACACAAGGTAAGGTCACTGTGATGTCTTGCAGCTACAAAAAACCCCACACCACCAGTGCAGTACGATGAAGTTCTCTGTTGGCTACATTTAGCATCCACAGAAGGTCTTAAAATATTCCGCCCCCCCTCCATATTTTTTTTCCCCAGGAAAAAAAGCAGCTCTTTTGGAGTTCTTTTTCTAGGAATCAGCAAACTCTAATCTGAATTTCTCCAGAATGAGTCACATCTGTGTTTTAAGATGCCTTTCCCTTCCTCCCTGCAGCTTTCCTCTGTCCTCTGGGATAGGCCCTGACAGCCAGAAGAGAACTTCATCTGCAGTCCACACAATGCGATTATAAAACATCAACCAAGTGATCAGCCATCGGCACCACACACCAAAGTCATCCCGTGAACAGCAGACATGAGATGCTTATGGCATTACGATTAATCACAGGCAAAGTCCACAAAAATGCAACGAGCATGGTCAAACCTAAGTCTAGAGCTGGTGGTGGCCACAGGAGGGACTCAGGAGGACCGTCACGGTGCAGGACTGCCACGCTAGCCCACGTTCCTAACTACGTGGCACGACGCCACGCTACCCTGGCAGCCAAAAATTGCAAGACACAGAACAAAAGAGATGGTTACGGAGCCATTGGCAGAGGAGACGCCGACTCGGCTTCTGCTTTTGCTGTGCAAAATGCAAAGGGCAGAACAAAAGCAGCCCGGTTTTGGTGCGGTCCTGGGTGGAGATATTCAAATGCATCAGGTGAGGCTTTCAACTGCCAGCGCCCTTGGCTCCCAGGAGGTGCTGCCTGCTGAAAAGAGTGGACCTTTTAAAACCTGCTGTCACCCAGCTGTCCCCACCGCAGCGGCAGGGCTGCCGGGGGAGAGCTGCAGGGTAGGCAGCGGCACCCCCAGGGGCAGCCAGGAGGAAGGGAGAAGTCAGAAGGCCACATGTCCCACACCCCTTCCCAAACGGCAAGGAAGAGGAATGAACTAACGAAGCCCTCTCCCTCTTCAGCAGCTCCATCTGGCAGAGCTCATCTCGGAGATACTTTAGACATTTGATTATTTTCGGTCAGGTTTACACCTAAAATGTGTTTTTGCTGCACCTTCTCAGCTCTCCTCCATCCTGCAGGACTTCCTACGCATGATCCACGAGCAGCTCCTGCAAGCTACGTGGGTCTGGGAGAGCAGCATGGCAGGATCTCCCGACCTCCTCAAGCTCTGCCAGCCACACCAGGAGCTGCTTTTGCTGCTTCTGGAGAGGTGGGAGACAACTGCAACCCTCTGCCAAGAGGGACACGGCATCACACAAACACTTGGGAAAGAAGGAGGGGGTCAGGGCTCTTGGCAGTCTCACAGAGATCAGCACACAAATGCCACCGCCACGACCAGCCTTTTATTCCTTCAAGAATAAAAGAAACAGAGCCCTTTGTGTCTGCCAGTGAAGGCACAAATTCTGGCATTTGACCCCAGGAATTTGGCCTCCATTTCCACTAGAGTTGACCCATTAGCTGCTACAGGGACACCCACACTGCCACAACACGTGATGGCAGGCGGTGAAGGCTTCAGTTGGTAGGTGGTACTGCAGAACGAGCTGAGCATTGCCACAGCTGACCATGACAGCAACATGACAACTACCTCTGGTGAAGTAACACCTCCAGTCACAGCCTGGATGACAGATTTGAAGATGTATTTTGAAGTGGGTTCATGAGTGTAAGAGTGGGCACACCCCAGGAACCCCAAGGAAAGCAACAGCACTTCAGGACCTCTACACTTGCATTAGCAGTGCCGCAACACCAGACACATCCTGATGTAACTCATGCTCCAAGAACATCATTCCTGAAGGACACTCCCAAGCCAGCAAGCACTCACCTCATGGAACCACTTGAAGTAAACCTTTGTGGAGCAGTGGTAGGCTTGACAACACATATCATACGGGCCCCAGCCACAATGAAAGGCTGTAGATACGTGAGAAATCAGTCCCTGTTCTCAAATCCAGACACAATGAGGAGGGGCTACAGGCCGGAGCATGGCCAGCTCAGTCCCTGCCTGCCAACAAGGACTCTTGCTCCAAGAGGAGATCTCATTAAGTTTATCCACCAACACTTTGGTCCAGATCAGAACACTTGTCGTGCCCCAAACCACTCCAGTATCCATCAGCTTTCACTGACGTGGGCTGGGCTTCAAATACTGACATGACAAAACTCTGAAACCCAAAATGTCCCTACTAAAGCTGATTTAAACATGCATTGAAATGTCAATGGCTTCTGCCTCATCAGCCAGCTCAAAGTATGGCAAGGATGAACTCTACAGCTCCACGGTACAGTATTTATCCTCACCTACCACAATAGGACACAAACCCAAAATAGTAAACCAACCAACTCTATTTCTGCTCATCTTGTAACTGATTTGCTTGTCTGTCTTCTACTCATCCTCCTCCGGCCCCCTGGGAAGATTTACACAGCAGCCTGTGTTAACAGGTAAAAAAATGGGTTTCCTGCTTCCTTCTTGGGACCAGACATCACCACACTGGTGGCAATCACCAAGGAACAACCTGCCACAACAGACTGTCCCAGGCTGGAATCAGTACAAGAGAAAAAGTGATTGTATTACAGGATTCAGTAATAACGCCTGCTGGTTGCTGAGCCTACCAAAACCGTTGCTCGAGAAATACAAATGCTAACTGAGAGTATGAGAGCAACCCGTGATTTCAATTTATTTTCATTTTGGCAGGAGAGAGAAAATTTATGGAACAGGAGGCACCACAGTAGCTGAGAACCTATCATAGACCAGCCATGTCCTCATTTTGCAGTGTTAGCACATCTTGACTTCATGATGCGACAGACTAATGGCCCATGGTGGAGGAAGGTGGATCCCACAGAAACAAGTAAAAAGAAATGCCACCTACAACTTCCCCTATAGCTGGTGCAGAGGTGCGGGGAAAAAAATCAAAAGAAATAGGGAAAAAAAAAAAAAAAAAAAGAGGTTGCAGACCAAAGACGAGAGTATATCTTCTCTTAAAGACATAATCTTTTTTCTCAGCTTAACCAAGAGTCTGAGATCAACATGCTGAGCTCCACCACGAGTTCACCGGGCTCGACAATTTACAGCTTTATCCTCTGCATCTTGCTTCCCCCACACCCTAAGGAAAAAGAAAAAAAAAAATAATCCCAAACAAAGGCATGTTGGGCCAGACCAAAAATAGTTTTGGAGAAGCAGGCTGAAAAACATTCAGGTAGCAGGAGATAACATCTGCCTGAAACAAGAGCCATCCGGCACCAAGGAAAAAGCCACATGGAAGTTTATCCGCAACCAGTCAGCTACCCAGAGAAGAAAAAAACCCCTCCCCTCTCGAGTTATCAGCACAGCCAAACTAGAAACGAACAGACAGAAGAAACAGAAAATGCTTCACACCAGCGCACTACAGGAGCCCGAGTCCTTCAGCATCGGTGTGAGAAGCCCAGGAGGATGCTGGAGTCATCGTGTCCACACAGGAGGAAAACCAGAGGCTCTGACAGATTAACCCAGGAAACCCCAGGAATTCTGCCTTGAATTAAGCTTTCCAATTTTCTTCTGCAATTTGGGGAAAACCAAAGGCTGCAGAAACATATCTAAAGTCTTCTCAAGTGCCTGACAAGTTTTGGCATAATATATATTAAACTGACTACTTTAAACTGGTTCCATTTTTTAACAGACTGACTTTCTTTACACATAATCCTTTCGACTGACTTTTTAATTAAAAGCATCTGCACCTTCGATTTATCAAAAAGTCTTTCTTGAACAGATGAAGTATTTTGAAGTACAATGCTTTAGTTACGGAAGAAGCAACGAAATACCTCTTTTTGAGAAAAGAAAACCTACACTGATAAAACAAGTAATTTCTATGCCAAGAAAGAAATTCCATTTTAAGAGTTTCAGCGATGTCTGCTGCCAGTTGTGCTTCTGTTGATCCATAGCATCTTCCCACAAGGTGGGACCCTGGGGGAGCGGCGAGCCTGCTCCCAGCACAGCTTTCCCCGGAGCAGAGCCGGCGGCAGCTCAGCCGTGGCACAGGAGAGCTGAAACGCTCAAAGCTGGCGACAGGGAAATGGCAGGGGACAGCACGACCCTGTTTACAGGATTTAGAGACCGAGAAACAGGAGACTCAGTTTAACTCCGAGGTCCACGACTTTTCATCTTTTGTGATCATAGAGTATATTTAGCTTCGCTATGTAGCTTGCTCCCATCTGTGGGGAACAAGCTCTTCATGTAAGTCATATTTAGAAGTGACCCGGTGTCCTTGCTACCAAATTATCAGCACAACAACTGTCTAGTTCCCTCTCTGGTGTCCTCAGGCCGGTCAGAGCTGCATTTATCATTCAAATTACTGGGCATGTGTTTAATACTACAGAGTTAGGGACCAGTACGCCAACAGCTGCGCAAAGGAAAGATGAGATCAAGTACAAGCTGGACTCCTCCGAAAATCTCGACGCGTGCATGAATCTGATGCACTGGGACTAAGCAGCACCAGCCAGATCGGAACAGGAGAACTTTGCATCTGCCACTCCCCAGTCCTGCAATAAGGGAAAGGGACCGAGGTCTCTGCTGCCAAGGCGACGGCTCTTGCGCTGGTAAGGATGAAGAGCGCATCCACCGAAGGCAATGGAATCACGCAGAGAAGATGTCACAACTCGAATCGTGTGCTGTAAAGACAAAGCTAGAGCCAGCTCAGCCTGGCTCCCATCACGCCCAGGTCCGTGCCCTGGCTGCACTGGAACGGCACATGGCACCCTTCATCCAGACTCGGTCCCCTGCTAAAGGTCTACTACTGCCTTGAGCTTGGCATAACATTGATGTAGCCAAGTGTAAGGTCAGTGTATCAAACTGCGCTCTCCTTTTCTACAGGCCTATACTAGACGCAGGACATGAGCAAATCACGCCCAAAAGCAAAACGAATTGTATACCAAGGCCTTGGGACTGACGCCAGCATTTGCCACCTTGAAGGAGGTGTTCAGGAAAATTCGCAAAGCCATCTGATCTGCTTACAAATACATGCCTACTCTTAAAAAAAAAAGAAAAAAAATTTAAAAAAGGAGCTCTTTCTGACTGGCAACCATTTGGTCTGAATAGCAGTAACCATGCCTGAGAACTAGCAGCTGAAGCCATTTGGAAAATGGATTTGTATGTTTCTTAGGAAATTCCCCCCCAAAAGCTTTCATGTTATTGGCACACGATAACCAACAGGTGCCGGCTGTGCCAGCCCCACGGGAGCACGTGGCAGAGCGGGCGGGGGTCCGGCAGCCAGACAGCTTTTGGTAAGTGATGCCACAGGGAGCCGGGGCACGGGGGATGCCGGCTGACAGAGGCTGAGCAGGGCAAGGCCAGCGCGCGCCGCTTTGTAAGCATAACCACAGAAACGATGAAAGTTAGTTTCCTTGTATTTTTAACCTGAGAGAAGTTTTAAGGATAAACAGCTGCGAGAGAGGGCGGGCTGACACAAAGAGGGACTTTCTTCACTTCCTAACTGCAGCAGCATCTATGCGTGAAATTTCAAACTCAAAGAGATTTAACTGTTTCCAATGCTGCCTGAGACCAAGCGTGGGCCCGAGTCAGGGGGCCACCAGAAAAAGCAACTACACACAGATGGGCAGCCGGGTCTCTGGAGCAGCAATATCCCATGTGCAGATCTGGAAAGAGCTGGATCCTGCTGCAAGAGACAGCTAGACGTTTCCAACAGCTCAATCACTCGCTCAGTCACTGGTAGATCTCCCACACAGATAGCTCCTTCGCTGAGGCACAGCCACAGGAATGCATCTGCCATACGCTGCTCCGTCCAGAGCAGCAAGCGTGGCTGGGAAGAGAAGAACCAGGGAATCCCCGTTCCCCGCACAGCCTCAAGCCTGTCTCGAGCACTGGAGTCCCAGAGGAGAGGACCAAGAGGGGGGCACCAAGCAGCTCTGCCACATCACCACGTACTCCTGGTCAAGTGGTCTACACAGTTGCTCCTAGCAGCCTCCAAGAAGTCATCCATGTTTCTCAAAACTTCTTAAAAAGGGACACCGCTGCAGTCAGAGACGGCTTCATTTGGAGAGAGAGGGTCTCCCCCCTCTCTGGTCACGTACGCACAGCTCGGTGCTGGCTGGTAGCCGCAGGGACAGGCTGCCTCCAAGCAAAGCGCTGTCTGTAACCTCTGGGCCAAGCCCCCAGGCCTAATGTTGCTTCCCCAAACCCAGAAGCCAGATCTCCGAGTCACCCTGCCACAGGCGCATCCTTTGCCTCGCGTTACTGTTAAGATCTCCGGTTACGACAATCTAGAGACTGCTCTCCCAAACAGGATTTACTACCGACTCCACGCTGTCTGCCATGCAAGTGCCTGCCCTGCCAGGACAGTGGGAGGAAGGAGAGAGGCTCCTCATGGTTTCTCTTTCTGTTCCGCATACCCCAAGCAATATTTACAGCTGCATTTGGGTGCCTGGTAGTGGGGAGAGGGCGGGGGGAGGGAAGCCTTCAGGTTATAAATAATCCTCGCTGATGTTTGGGTGATTTTCATAGTTTCCATTCATTTCAAGTTTCACCAAAACCAAAATTTTGTGGCTTGATAGCTGGAACATGACTGATTGGCTTGCTCTTATTTAACTGCCTAGCAGTTAGCGGGTTGTTCATTCATTTCTTCCTCGCCAAGTCCAGCTTGGGCACCTCATAGCCCGCATCCCGTAACAATCGCCTTTTGGAAAGCACCTGCCAACGCCTGGGCACAAACACTTTGCAGCGTCAGGAACTGCAGGAGGGAGAACCCCGTGACGTCCCACTCCAGGGCAACGCAGGAGAGCCACTGAGCTTCACTCGGGGCAGATCAGGATCCGCTCCACGCCGTGCAGAGCAAACGGACAACGGCAACTCAGTGAAGCTTCCAAAGACAGACAGACCCCGATAAACTCCTCATCTATCCTCAAATCCCACAGAAGGCCAAGGAAATTGTGGGTTCAAGGGAATGCAAGAGTGGAGCCTGGCAGGCTCTTAATTTTGTTGGCCTACTGACGAGACAAAGAGGGAACCGGCAGCCAAGCTCGGTTGCTTGACTGAGCACCTGATGCCTTGCTCAGAAGCCACAGTGCAGCCCCAGCCGTGGTGCTCAGGTAAACGGCTCCACATTTTGCCAAACTCACATTTTCAGTGATTCTGCTCCAGCAATGACTGAGTGCAATGAAATTCTTGTTTACTGATGCTTGCAAATAATGATATATAATCCCCTTCCTCCATCCCTCCAGTCTCCTGGTTCCTGTCTCTTGGCAACTGATAAATAATTTATAGTGCTCTCTGCTGTATGTGCTAACTGCAGCTCTGCTGGTTTAATGATGAAACCAATGCCTAAGAACTGGAACAGTAACTGTCTAGATCACAAGGAACACGTAGTCAGTTGATCCCACACTCCTCTGTACACCGAAACCAAAAGCAAACTGTTCAAAAAGAAAAAAAAAAAAAAACCTACGTTTTTCCAGAGCTGCAGGGCTGCAGCTGCTGGGTAGGAACAGCACCCGCAGGAACAGCGGATTATCTGCAGGAGGAACAGGCGTGCGCCGGCTCTCCTGCCAACACGAGGAGTTTAACGTGCTTCACCCTTTTGTTCTTTTCTGTTAGCACGCGTGGAAGAACTCCTAACAGGCTGGTTTTATCATCAGCCTCTCCTGTGCACTCCTGTGCAATTTGGAAAGCCTCTGGGGTTCACATCTCGAATGCACCGCTGCTTTGGGGGCTAAGAAAGCTATTGTAGCTCTCATGCAAGGAGAACTATTAAAAAGCAGCATCTTGTCTC
>VWZL01004715.1:386218-408735 GCA_013396915.1 Stercorarius parasiticus
CCCGGGGGTGGGTCGGGCCCCCGGCCCCCGGCGCTGCCTCGGACCGCGGCCGCCTTGTCCCTGCGGCTCCCCCGGGGGGAGCCTGGCCCAGGCTACAAGTCCCGGGGAGCGGCTACAACGCCACGGGCAGGGGGGGTTAAGGCGAGGGGACTGAGCCCGCCAAAGAAAACCGCCTCGAAAGAGGGGTTTTTCACCCCCCCTTCCTTCTTTTCAGTTGCGCAATAATCTCAACTGCAAGCGTTCAATTGCTGGCAGGTTCGGACAGAGGGACAAAGCCACCAAGCAGTTTGCCAGCCTTTGGGGCACGCTGGGTGGCAAAGGCACGTTAGGAAGCCAAGGCAGGAGGAAGGGACGGTCTTGAACCAAGTCAAGGAGGGGGAAAAGCCAAGGGTTTAAACATGTAAGAGAGGTCCAAAAGTATCTTTCTTAAGCAGGTTCCTAAGCTTCCTGCTTTGCCAGAGGACACATGGACAACATCCATGCGTGCATCCTGCCTCTGGGGGACAAGGATGCGTTATTCCCATTTCCAGTGGTGGGCAGCAATAGGGTTCCTCTCCACTGTCCCCCTTTTTGCATTTTATTCTCTCTCAGGCTGGGCAGCTCATACAAGGGAGGCTGTGAAAGGCCACTACCTTTGATCTGACCTGGGAAAGCTGGGAGTATTGTTACTGTAGTGCAGCCCCATATTCAATTCATGTAACCCTTTGTTCATAACTGCAGGAAAACCAAAGCTGAAAAGCTACTTGGTGCCTCAAAATCCACCCTTGGAGAACACTCCAGTGGTGGAGTGCTTGCAGTGCTTTTATTTCTCCCCCCCAACAGGGGTTAGAACCTGAGGTGTGGGAGGGGGTCCTAGAAAACATCTTTCATTCAGTTTCCATCACCTAGAAATTCATCAGCCTCAGGAACTGCCCCTGTGCCTTAGCTTTATCTTACCTCTACAGGGTTATCATTTGGCAGAGAGAGATTTTTTGCCACATGATAAATGCAGAGGTAACATTTGAGCAAAAAAGCTAGTGAAGTTCTAAATCACCATCTACTTTGGCTTCTGTACAGCAGGTTCAGACTCTGCAGACATTTTTCTTTTACAGAGACCACAGAGAAAAGCCAGTTATTTCAAGAGAAAGGAATGCGTTAATGTCTGCACTCCGTAGTTATTCATTAATATTTTTCTTGCGCTGCTTCCATAGCTGCTTCATAAAAGAAAGAAGGAAAAAAAAAAATACCGAGGAAAGCCATTAAGCTTTTCATTCCTAAAGCACCAGACTTCAAGACTAGGATACGATTCCATTGATTGCTGTGGAAGTAAGATGGAGCTGGGCCAGCAGCACCCAACATCACGGCAACACGAACAGGCTCCTGCAAAAGGGACGGTCACGTGGGAAGCCTGGGAGCCTTTGTGTTCTACGCAGTGATGTGTGTTTGTGCAGGCACGAGCTGTCCCTGCTCCGTCCCAACAGCAAGCCCCGAATACACCTTTGGGCTCCAAATACAGCCGGAGGCCGGGGCCTCTCCACCACTGAGTCGTACCCCTTCTGTCTGCATGACTTCCACCACTAACTGCACATCAGCTGCTTCCCTGGCTGCCCGAGCTAATGACAACCCAGTTGGCATTCAGTCGCTGTCCTTTTACAGAGCTTCATTCTGCTCCAAATGATGGCAAAGATTCAAATCATCCAAATAGACTCCGGCTCCTCTGCGAGGAAGACGAGGCTCACAGTTCTCAAAAGCTACCAGAAGTGTCTCAGATCTCGATGCTTAGACTGATCAGGGAAAGAAAAACATCACATACTTTTTTTTTTCCTCTTCAGACAGAAGCCCTACATCTCTCACAGGAGGAATCCCAGGTCCTCTTCTTTCCTAGAGGCGGGAACAGAAGTTCTCTCACAGGCAAAACAGAGCAAAAAAGAAATCAGGGCTAAACCTGCCCTTGGTGAACACCGCAAACCCCACAGCACTGCTGGTGTGGCTGGGGGGGGCATGCATTTGTTTTGCCACACCCTGGAAAGTGGAACAGGAAATTAAGTCTCCTGTCTCACGGTACAGCTATTATAAGCACAGGGTCTAATGAGCTGTTACCACAAACACAGCGGGAAAGAGAAGAGAAAGTGAGTAAGGGTGAGTTTACGTGACTTATTTACTTATTTATTTTTTCCCCGCATTCTTGGGATAAACCGCAATCCTCCCCAAAACTCTAGCAGATTAAATCCAGCCATCAGATCAAACCTGCAGGAGTTTGGCAGAGCTAGTATGATGACACCTTCCTGTGTTTCTACTACAATGATAAAAGCACCTGAGAAGAGTACGTTTCAAGTTTCCCTGGTCAAAGAAAGCTCCTGCAGAGAGGCATATCTCAAAGTACGAAGCTGCCTTGGGGAACGCTGGACAATGCTTAGTACGAATCCAAAAGCAGACTGCAAGCAAAAAGGGGAACACAGATCTGATACGTGCTGTTACAGGGATGGATTTAGTTCTTTGTATCTATTAAGAAATAAAACTACACTGGTAAATCAATGAGGAGGCTCAGAGCAGTGTACAGCCATCCACATTCTTAATGTCTAGGATTTATATTGCAGATCCAGAGCATGCTATTCTCATACTGGTTGGGAAGATTAATTTTATAGCAATTCAACATAGCTAAGAGAACGCACTGGCTTTTTACTTGCATGTTAATATATTCCTTGAGGCTCATGCAAAACCGATACAAAGGCTCCTTCAGGTGGACTTCAGCAGCATTATCCAAGACATGAAATGGAGCAGTTGCAGATCACCAAACCAAGAGTCCTGGATTCCCCTGAAAGTCTTGGAGAAGGCGGCACTGCAAGACCAGCAGGTACAGAACCACGTAGAAATGGTCCCTGCCTAAAGGAAGAGAAAATAATTATGGCAGAGGGAGTTGTACCTCTGGGAGCAGAAGAACAGGACAGAGAGATGAGGAAAGGCTAGCAAATTCATTGCAGGGAAAGGCTAGCCCTGTTCCTTGCCGTCTGCAAAGCCACAAAGTCTTTTCTGCTCTTGTCCCTCCCTTGGCAAGGAGGGGTGGAACAAACGTCAGTGAAGCTCTGTGGTGCTGTCCTTGTATGCTTGTTTGAGCATTTCCCTTCCTTCCCCTGGTGTCTTCGGGAGAATTGTGTTGAGACATCACAGGTCTGATCTGAAAGCCATTGAAGAACCTCCCTCACGTCTTACGAAACTGATGGACTGTTATTTTTTAAATGGAGCAGGGCTACTGTGGAGCTCTGACCTTTTTCAGTTTCTGCTGCTGCTTAGTCAAGACTTCATTGCCGTAGGGCAGTGCCCTTGGGTTTTGTCATGGATACCCGCTTACTGGTTATTGCAACAACAGCAGATGAAACATCCCTCTTAGAAGCTCTGCAGTTCAATAAGTTAGCTGGAGAGCAAGGGCCTTACTGTGGGAACTGTTTGGTTTGTTAGTTTTACTAATGCTCAGTCTGGATGCTGGCCACCAGCTAGGCTGCGAACAGTAGCATAGCTTGGAGATCTTGAGGGAAGCTGCATGCAGTGGCATTTGGTTTAGGTTATAGCAGGAAATTCTGCATCTGGGCCCCTTGTCTCAGATTTTCTGCTTTGATGCCCTGAACACACCATGACCATTGCTTAACTCCGAGCTGCTGCTGCAACAAGAATTAAAAACTAAAATTTCTCTTCCGTGATCCAGGAGGTGGTGTTTCTCACAGGTAGCCCCCTGGGAGTTGTGCGTGTACATGTCCCAGTCAACCAGACTGTACCCAGTCTTGGCAGGGCGTGCTGGGGAGCTGGGGTGACAACGCGCCGCGGGTGCAGCAGAGCTGGTTGGGCCTGCCAACCGGGGATTGTCACAGTCTGACAGCAGGGAGCTGGGCTGGCTTTCTGAGCGATGAAAATACTGCCCTCGATTAGGATGGTGACTTGTTTTCTGGCATGGCTGGCATCTATACCAAATAGTTTTGTCATCATCAGTATTGTCATGTGTTGGCCTAAAGCAATGGTAACCCTTGCCTTTCCTGTGGCCTTGGGGATGATTGCTCTTTGGCCTATTAGTCAATAAACTAATGAAAAAGTGCTGTCATGTTCATATTGCAATTAAATTATGCAACAAATCCATGAAATCCCTCACTAGCTGATTTCAGTTTTTTCCTTACTTTGTAGGAGAAGACAGGAAAGGGATAATAAAGGTTAGAAACAGAAAGCAAACAACTTGTGTCTGTTTCTGGACCACAAGTTCCTGTCCAGGTTTTCTACTACAACTCCACTGACAGTAAGTAATGGTGAAGAGAAGCTGTAAGGTAGAGAGGTCTGTTTTCCTGCTATTGACAGCATTAGGTGATGTGAAAAGAACATTAAATACGTAGGCCAAAATACTGCCATTTCCTCAAGTTTACCTTTGGTGATGCCATGGAGGAAGACTCTCTTCAGGAACAGGCTCAGGTATCCCCAAGTCTGAGGGGGCAGGGCATGGGGAGAAGGGAGAGAAAGATAAAGAGAGAAAACCACTAATTATCATCAGCTAAACACAACCTCCAATAAAGATATTGGTCCTTTCCTGAATTTCTGCAGAGAAATATGGCTCTTTTTAACGGAAATTTTGTCCCAGCTCTCTCAGGCTGGGATTGAATTATTGAACAAAAGGGGTTTCCTCCCTGAAAAAGATTTTTAGAAAAAACATTCCATTTGAGTCAAACTGCAAAGCTTACATCTCAAAATAGTTCAAGAAATGTTTTCACTATTTCAGTTTTATGTTGTACTTTGGGAAAACATTAATTCTAACTTCATACTTTTTTTAGCATTTTGAAAACCACAAACTACATTTTCAAATGAGCAAGAAATAATTTCGTGTTCTTTAAAGGAAGAAAGCAGAAAATTTCAGGCGTTTTGAAATAGCATTAATAATTTTTTTTTTTCCCAAATTTTTGTTGGGCTGTTACGTTAAAGGTAAGTGATATTTTCTGATTTAAAAAAAAAAAAAAAACAGAAAAAAATGCCAGAAGGTCCTACCAATCTCTGCCTGAGCTGCCATCGTGTGACCTTTTCATGGGATTGCATGTGACATCGGTGGCACAAACTGAGCAAGCACTGTCCACCCACTCCAACAGGGGAATGGTCAGGACACTGAAGAACATTAAACAAAATGTCTTAGCTCTGGGACATACAACACAGTTGCATGGGCAAAAGAGACATTCTTAACAGCAAAAAAAAAAGTGAAGTCGGTAGCACTGGGTCAGACCTCAGGTGGGCCCGTTCTATCCAGCTTCCCACAGGTGAGCACACCCAGGTCTCACCCATCTGGATCACCTCCACATCTGGCGGTGTCCTCTTCTGCAGGCTCCTGTATTTTAGACCTTACTAAACAGACTCTTCTGTCTTGTCACATCCCATGAGATAAATAATCCATCTAGTCTGGTATCACCCATCCAATTTCTGATACTTTTTAGAAGGTATTTAATGCCCGCAATGAACCTGGACAAGTGCAGAATACCATACACACACACACAAAAAAAAGATAATCGGCAGGGTATTAATTAACCTTCTTTAAAGGTTTAGTTAGAAACTTGTAGAGCCTTCTAGTTACCATGTCTACTTGAATACACAAGGCAGCAAAGATTCGTTGCAGTGGCTTTGAACAGGGTATGAACACAACTGAACTGTCAAGACATCATCATTGGATACAAAAGCTATATCCACGAAGCCTGGAAGTATTTTAAAAAAAAAAAAAAAAAAAACCACAGTTACCTGGACTGAGACTTGGGCAGAACGATTCCAGCTTCTACATGATCTCAAAAGGCCTAAAATGTGCCTTTTACAAAAAACTCGGTTACCACACTGCCGCCAAAGGGCAGCCCAGTCACAGACTGCAAGGGGCAAAGCTCACTCAGGTGATGCCATCCAGTTCCTTACAGTACAACACCCACATCCCATCGGCTGGAGCACTGCAGTCAGTGCTGATGAGGAAAAGCCTTCAATAGCTCAACAGGCAATTGCTGGCAACATGATGTCCCCAACATTGCAGCAGGACAATGACATCAGCTGAACATGACAGCTGAAACAAAGGCAGGCCATTTCCCACTAAATCACACGGACCAGTTACAACATCATGCTTTCAGTTCGTGGCTAAGCACACAGAGAAGAGCATGACAATAAAGAGGGTATGTATCACACACGTTCTCAGAAAGACAGAAAAAGGTTGATAGATCAGTTTTCTGTATTTTTGAAGTAAAGCTCATGAATGAAGCCGATGGATTGGTACTAAATCAGGAAATGCATTCTACTTCTTGCAGTATTATTTTCCTTTTGCCAGCCTGGGGGGTGCCAAGGCCAGTCCTACTTCAAAGGACATTTTCATCAGCCTACAAGAAGAAAAAACAACTCTGTTTCCTTACCAGAAGGACAGCTCTGACAGCACTGTCCAGGAAGATAAGGGGGCTTAGTAAGAGCAAGATAGTAGCAAGTAAGTTCTCAGATAACTCCATGATAGGAAAGTTACTATTGGGGAACTTTTTGCTGCGCCAAGCCGTGCTCAGAATAGCCTGGAGGCTTCAGTCATCTTCTCTTTCATTTCCTCACTGCTGCCGGCAGGAGCACCAAAGAAAGGTGCTGAGATGATGAACCGGATGGCCTAAGCCATTGTGAAAGACATCGGTCAGCATTACAGAATGACTCGAACTGCATCACACAGCCTATGGTTGAACAAAAGCTCGATAGGAGAAGGGTTCAATGAAAAAGGTTTTGCTAAGCTGTTCTCTTTTAATAGACGTTTCCCTTCTTTCTGTGTTTTTGTGAAAAGCCGTTTCAGTCCAGTGAATGCATTTCTGAAATGCTACATACTAATGTTTGAAGTCTGACAAAGTTCAACAGGTCTAAACTTTTTCTTTACAAATATATAGGTTCTGTTCCATAAATTAAACATTAATGCATAAACAAGCAGTTAGTCTGCAACCCTGCTGCTTTAGACTACGAATGAATATTATGTAAAAAAAGGAGACCTCCAAGGAAAAGAGTCAGATGTCTGCAGAAAACAATTACCTGTCAGTAAGTGATATCTGTCCTTTTGAGTCCGTATAAATCCCACTGCATGTTACAGTGGGAGCATGGCAGACAGCTGTCCTTCCAAAGGAAAAAAAAAAAAAAAGATTGTACTTTAAGCCTGGTTTTAGTCATTTGAGAACAGTTTGAGCTGCTGCATTATTTCTGCACTTTACTGAGTACAATAATCATGGTCAACTCTAAAAACGTATCTCCCTTTGTTGTAGATTAGCTGTATCGTGGGCTAGCAGAGAAGGATGACTGAACCAGCTGAGAGCGGCTCAGAAAAGGACATTTGAACTTACACCTTTCTGGGAGATGGCACAACTGTGATGAAATACCTTGGGAGGGTTTGAAGAAAATCCGTTGCTTGAGTTTTGCTTCTAGCGTTCCCAGGAACTGAGCATTATCATTCTCCTTATCTGGTACAGCAAACCAGAGAATGCCGAACTACTAATGATTTGCATTTAAGAAACACTCACGACAGAAAGCATTCAGTATCAAACTACAAAGCATTTGTTAATACAGCATAAAGTAAGAAAGGAGAGACTTAACTGACCCGGGTATTTAACAGGCAAGTCTCCAGCATTTTTCTGTTACTACAACAAACTCATTATTGGCTCTCAGCACATACAGACTTCACACGTATAAGGCAGTTATTGCCTGCAAAAGATATACTGGAGAGTAAAGGGTAAACTTTCCCTGTTCACAGTTAAGAGCATTACCTTAATCTTTTATCTAGGCCTGCTTTTCAGTGGCACTTGATACAGGAGCTATACGAAACACTTCCTTGAATACATAAAGCCAGAGATTGAGTTACACATGACTGAAGATCTATGCCGCTAGTAAGACAAAAGCTCCTGTATTACCTGGCACATGCCTGCTGAATTATTGAAGTGTCTCTTCAAACTGAATATATTCACTGGATAATTAGTCAACAGAAGAAAACGGTCTCCCTTTACAGAGCTAATGTTGACAGGTATTGTATCTTTTATGCGCTGTAACAAAAAGTATTTGCAGAACTGATGCAACAAACATTTGGAATCGCTGTGTCAATGCGAAAGCGTTCCCGAGGTGCACAGCCCCTCTGCGGTATCACCTCAGTCTCGTATTACCTTGCGAGTCCTGAACAGCGTGAATTCCTTTTACCTAACGTACCACTGTCCCCATCTCAGAAGCAGCTAAAGGGTACAAATAAAAGCAGATTTGCTTTGCATTTGAGGAACGGGTGCGATTGAACTGAAGTGGCTGTTGCCCCGACTCCCACCCTGTGCAGTGCCACCTCTGCTGCCGTGTCCGTTGGGACACCGGGGCAGAGCTGGCAGATCACTGCCACTTCGAATTCCTAACACCTGTAGTTGCGATATCCCAGCCTGCCACTCCAGCGGCTGCATTCCCATGAGCTTCTTTCCTCATGCAGATTCTTGGGAACAGAGGCTACTCCGTGTATACACAGAACATACCGCACAATGAGAAACCTGGCCAGCCGATGCCGCGTCGTTTATCCTGACCTGGCAAGGGAGGAACAGGAGCAGTTTCCACACTTAAAATGGCTCTCCTATGGCTGAGAGCAGCAGGATGGCCCCTGTACTGCCTGGATATAAGCCTAAGCTTACCTGGAAATAAGAAAAGATGTTTGAACAAGAGCTGTAGGATGAAATACACAGTTCTACCAACTGCAACTCACAGCCAGAGGTGTGCTAAAACAACGTTTTGTCAATGCAGATATTACTGGTTTTTTTAGTTTTAAACTACACCTGTCACCTGATATTAAGGGGACAGACAGGTTCTTTTAGGGATCCTTGGCAGAATAATGACGGCACTAAATTGTAGTTGCAGTTAAAGCTTTATTTTCTTAACAGGATATTATGATTTGTATAGGACAGAATTTCGGATTAAAATGGCACGGGATTTCTACAAGCAGAATCAATGTAGTACCATCTATAAGTAGCATATTTCAGAATTTTTAATACAACCTATAATTTCTAATCACCTGGACCCTCGGCAGATCGGGTCAGATCTTAATACAGTTTGCCGTATCAACAGACAATCATAATCTAGACTTGAAAATCATGTAAAAGAATAGGAATCACTCACACAATCCTCAGAGGACGCGGACAAGGCGGTGTCCCTGACCACAGGTCTCACTGTCCAGCAGCAGTTCAGGTCCAAGTTCCCAACTTAAGGCTTGTAACTGCTTGATTTTATAGCCAGTGCTCTGGGTGTTGTTACGCTCCCCGTTCTGTGCCGGGGACATCACCACCACCTGGCTGGCCTGGTGCCTGGGACCTTCAAGGCCGGCAAGGAATGGAGTAACCGGCCTGGCGCCCAGGAATCTTAAGGCCAGCATGGAGGGGAAGAAGAAATCCATTTGATTCGTCTACTTGGTTCACAGGACCTTCAGGGCCTGCTAATGAGGGAAAGGGAATGAATACATGACCCGCTCGGTCACAGAGTGGCTGCCTGCCTTATAAAATGGTGTTAGTTATGCTAACCACATTACCAGGGGTTGGGAGCAGGGGCTAGCGGTCACATATGTCCCAGGGACAAAATAGCTACATGGGGTAAATAAGGAATTTAAAACATAGTCAAATCCTATAATTCAAGACTATTTCTCCCTTTCATTAGCTTGTGCATCTCCCAGCTTCGAAAATGCAAATAAAAAAGACATTACACTTAAAAACAAGGGCACATTTTCCCAAATATTTGAAGTATCTTGTCACTGAGCTTGCCTTCTAGTGAAGTATTTTTATTGGCTTTTTTCTTTCTTCCTTCAAGAAATTCAGTTTAGAAGAAAAAAAAAATAGCTGCTTACCAGTTTTAAACCTGCAGCCTCCTATGATAGCAGTGTGAAAACTAGTCTAAGTTATTAAGATTTGTCTTAGAAAGGAAAGTTAATTAGAACGCTAGTAGCCAGCTCATACACTAACTCACTCAGCTCCACTCTCACTTAATTCTAGGCTCTTGTCTGGTCCCCAAACATGCTACCAACACCTTTAACACTCCCTAGGTCCCCAACACTGTCCAATGTTCAATACAGATGTCTCTCTGAGCAGCTAAAAGAGCATCTCATAGTTTGTTCTAAAAAGGTCTTGGTTTATATTTATGCATAGATATCATGTACACGCCTGTAAAACTCAAATTAAAAAGTATTTCTATCTTGTATGTATCTTCTTCCATTCTCTGAGGATTTTGGAATAGCTTATATTACAAATAACTGTGTTTTATATTATAGCACACGTGCAGAACTCCGCATGGCACTGCTAGCTCCATAGAGAACTCCACTGGAGCCAAGTGAGCAGCAGTCCATGGATGCTGCTGCAGGAAAGCTTTCGTTAAGAAGCCATCAATGCTGCCATCTCCTGGCGTAACAGGAGATTTACAGCAACAGCTTTAATTAACACCTTTAGAGTGTTTTGTGCAGACTGCAACTGCTAGCGTAGAAAAGTTTATTAAGGAATTGTTTTTATTCCGAATTTGTTCCATTCGTTATTTTGTGTTGCAGCACCAGAAGATGATGATTCTCACCCGGCTGCTGAACAACCTGGGGGAAATGCTATACATAGCGAATCTCCACCAACAACTTTGGAAAGAAGGTAAGTTACTCTTACACCAGACTACACATGATACTTAGACCGAGAATCTGGAGACATAAAAAGCAAACAGTATAAACCTTAACGTTTCATTTTGCCCTGGTTCATCTCTACAAAACAGCAACGTCAAAAAACCAAGCAGGAAATAAGTGGCTTCCATCGTTTCAAAGGTAGCGTAAACCTTTTGAGACTGGTTTGACACAATTCCTTCTAGTGGACAGCTGCCCAAATGCCTTGTCTGCAAACAGCACTTAATCACAGTTAAATTGAACTAGGACTAAGCAATAGTTTTACCGAAATTTCCCACATAGACCTAACCCCACCTCTATCCCAAATCCATACTTCTCTGGGGAGTGACTCAATCCATTTTCCCAGCCTCGGAGCTAGGCTGGAGCACTCACTCATTCAGCTATTGCATTTCATCTGACAGATGGTAGATTAAGATACTCTGTCTGACTGCTCGCCATTGTGCAAACATGTCTGTCTTTCATTTCTGAAAGGCTTTAGCAGACAAACTTATAGTCAATTGCTTAGTTTTCCGAAATACACTTCATTAAACTAACATACAAGGCCACTGACATGAGACTAGCAGGAGGAAGGTTAAGACAGCTTAACTGAAATAAAAGTCCCCATTTTGGGGGGCTTAACTGAATTGCTCTTTATGCCAAAGATTATTTTTCTGCAATAAAACACAAACATCGACAACAAACTTTCAAAAAAGTTAATGAAAATCAGTTCTTTTATGAATCTAACGTTCCTATGGTTAGCTTTGGGCACACACATTAGAATCTTACATTCTACTTCATTTAGTTTTTTGGGGCAGGTAACTGTCATGGAATAGCAAGTCAATATATTTCCAGAAGGTGCACTAACACGTACTTGTGTGTGAATATGAATAAGCTCTCACTACACGTTTGATGCTTGAAGGGTAACAGCTGTGTGTACTTTACAGGCGAACCTCACAGTAATTCCAGGGAGGAGTAAATTGCCAATGCATTCTCTTAACTTGGGTAATGGGAAACAAATCAGTTCAAAGTTTGACTCTGTCCTCCCAATTGAATATAACGTGCACAGCAATGTAATGGAAAGTTTGCCCTTCTAAAATTAGTCTGAGCAATTAATGCGATGACTAAATAATTCTGAAGCCTCACTGACAGATATAAAGAAATTGATTCAAACAGGAGAGTAAGTACTCAACATATTAATACAGAACTGTATTACCAAACAAGAGAGACTTACCAGTGCTGGCTTCATAATGAAAACGTATTTTGGCAAAACTTAGTATCCACTGAAGTAGGTGCAACTCCATTGGATCCAGTAGCAATGTACCTGGTGAACTAGACTGAATCTATTTTCTCATCATACGTTGTTAAGTATTTAAACAAAGAAAGAGATTTTTTTAAACAAGAAACATACGATACATTCCATTCTTCCCCGTTTACACCAGTGGGAGTTCCACACACAGGAGATTACTATCTTTATTTTTCTTTGCTATCAGTGACATACTTAACCTTGAGCCTGCAATTGCTTGGTGGCATTCCTTTGACTGGGAAGTCTGGAAAAATGTGCTAAAAACCAAAGATTACAGCATAACAATCACAACCTTTTATAAAAAAAAAAAAGTTAAAAAAAACAACAAAACCTAGAGAAGTGTTTGAGCAAATGACCAGCTACTGATGTAACTGCTGGGAATGCTTTCCTATCTTAAAGAAAACAAGGAGTCCATGAACGTGAAATCTAAAACCACGTAAAACACAGGGTTTTTTTTTCCCTTGCTACTTCTATCTTGAGAAATAAAACCCAGAATAGAGCATCTCTAAACAACAGCAGAGTATATTGCATGGAATTTTCTCAACTATGCAACTATAAGACCATACCAAACAAGAAATGCACCCCCAAGAAAACCTGATGAACGCCATAAAAAGAAGATTCAGAAGTTAAAGGACCAGCAGGCTATAGAGAGTTTCAAGATAGTATGATTCATTTGTACTAACGACAAATTGTCAGGCGTTTGGCTGTTGAGATAGCAAGGAACTTGATTCATTCTTATAAAACAAAAGGCCTTTCACACTAGTCCTCTTAATTCTTTGACACAAAACCACAGGAATTATTAATAAAGAAACAGGAACGGGGGAACACATTAGATTTCCAGCTCAAGCAGCTGGAGGAAAAGTACTTTACTCTCAGAAAATGTATCTGAATTACAGTAAAAGCACAAGATGCTGCTTTTAGAAGGTTTATAATAACCTTGCCCATGTTATTATAATAGAACTTTTGAATATAAAAAAGCATTTATTAAAAATTTTATTTGAAACGTAGCATGAATCCATAAGTGTTACAACATACAGTTTTACAGAGAATTTGTACAATAGGACAGGTATTTCTATACATGCGCCCCCTCATTTTTATTTAGTCATTATCAAACAATAGTTAAACAGGAATAATAAGCACTCACTTCTAAAAAGAAAACTTTGGCATGTATACAACTGGCTAGTTAAGAGTAAACAGTGGTAAATTCAAGTCAGAAAGAGCCCCACTTGTTTTGTTTCACAGCATTTTTGATCAGGATGAAACTCACCAGCACTATTTTCTAGTTATTACAAAAATGAGTACTTTTTTTTTTTCAGTCCAGAACCCCCTGTTAAGGGACAAAAGCCATGTTAAGAGAGATGTAAACGAACCAACTTTTAACTCTAAAAGGTGTCAGTTTTAAAGCAGTTCAGGCCACAAATATTTTGCACACACTGGTTTGGTCATGAACAAAACAAAGCCGTTAATGGTTTGCTCAGATTACTGAACTATGTATCACTTGGCACAACTGGCAATTTCTCCTTCGAACTAGAATAAACATGACTATCGTTGGCTAAAAAGTCACGTCCATTGCTGGAGTCTAAGAAAAAACTAAAGCAGAATTTGCACTGTGCCCACCTTCTGTCTCGAGTTTCTGTCACTGCTGTTGGCCACTTACATACCTACCAAATTCATTCAAAAAAAATGAGGGAAAACAATTTGCAAGGCGTTTCTTCCTGGCATACAGAAGACAATATTCCCATTTCAAAAATCGGAAAGCAACAAAAGAACCCCTGAATAATAAGTAATAACAAGCCTCCTTTGAGAAGAATTACTTGCAATTCTTCAAGTACTTACAAAAAATACAGTATTTATACAACTTCTCCAGAACAATTAACATATTTTAATGTAGTACTAATAAAATAAATCCATAGATACAAATGGTTGCAATTCTAAGCAGGAATATCTAACCCAGATTTAGATTCTGCTGCAATTTTATTATTGCTGTGGAACAGGCAGTGGATAAGTCATATGAATACTAACCTCTCTTTCTTATACGCATCGGAGTATCTAATTTGAAAAATGTTCTCCAGCAAGTTAGAATACATTTAATGTAATTTTTACGGTTCCTGCTAAATGTTATCGATCCAAAGTTGACTGAACCGTGGTGCAACAGGGCACAAATGGCAGAAGAGCAGTGGAGTAGAGGCAGGAATGGCAGAAAACAGTAGAGTAACACAAGTCAGACTCATACTCACTACTTCTTATTCCTAGGCTTTAACTCTTCTGCTGCATTTCGCAGAAAGATGTAGTTTTTCTTTTGTGGATTATAAAATTCATGACCCTAAAAAGAAAAATTATCTGTATTTACTCTCTCCAAAGAAAAAAATATCAGCATTAAAACGTAAGAATATGAATATTCCATGAGTTTTGCTTACTAAGATTTAATCTTCGTCTTTAAGACCAGATATTGGACAACACTGGTGGATTAGAAACAGGTTACCATAACAAGTAATTACAAGAACTGCATATAAAGTAAAATCAAAGGTATGCTTATCCATTTTTAAATACAAAAACCTTTCCATATAAAAATAACCAGATATGTCCAAGTTCTACTTTATAGATGCAGCATAAGAGCTCAATATGATTATTTTTTAAAAATATCATTCTAGGCAGAGAAGAAACTAAAACTTTAATGGCTACCCAGTTTGTATCTTTTAAACGAAATAAGGTCACATTTTTTCAAAGCGAAACCCAAGTTCTACAGGCAACTGCAAAAATATCTCTGTTCCCCAATTGCAGATACAAATATACTATTTTGCATATTGATATTATTTGCATACACATTACCAACTCAATACACAAGTATTCAAATCAGGGAGTGTAGACACTAAAAAAAGCTATCACAGTCCAAAGCACAACTTGAAAATTACCAACTCTACTTGACAGGAAATTTAGTACCTAGCACCCAGTGGTTTCACTACTTAATACTGGTTTAGAGATGGGAAGGATACCTCAGTACATCTCTACCATTGCAGGCTACCCAAGCAGTTGGAATGGAATTCATCTGCCCTAGCACCTAACTAAGTTATCTTGCTTTGCGCAGCATCCAGAAGGCTAGATACAATGCAGGAAATTTTAATTTTGCTCTCTTTGTGGCATTCAATCAAGTTAATCTGTGCGATATCTGCATTCAGTGTTCAGGAATATTATCCTCAAATTTAACAGCACAAGTTATAACAGGAAAGTAATACTTTTAATGGAAGTTGCCATTCCATTAAAATCAGTTACATTTCAGCCTTGCTGCTCCCTTCTTAAACTCTTAAGAAGTATTGATTCTCAACATACTATGTTTTGTTGCGATTCTCTTGTATCTATATGATTTATTGTTGAGTCAAGTTTGCAAAAGAAATACATAAATAATTGCCACAGCAAGCTGCACTGAACGGTACTGGAAATTCAGTGCATGGCATTCAAACACTGCTTTAAGCGTTTATAACTACAGACACAGCTTTTTTTGAAGTCAAAAAGAATCTGCAGAAGCAGAGATGTGCATGTCAAAGAGATTTGTGGGAACCTGTTAAGAGTGCCACATTGCCCCACGACACTCCCCAGAGCAGAATGTGTGAGGCAACCAGAATAATTTCTGAATCATGCAATTTAAATTTTGCTCATCCACATTTGCAAAATAGCATTGTTTAGCAAGCTTATCCAACCGAAGCTAAAAAACAAAGAATGAACTACTTCAGTGTTAAATTTCATCAGGTGTCTAAAATGATGATTGTAAGTTTTCTTGCATGCTTGTGAAAGTAAAAAGACTTGGCTGCTATTTATAAAGAACAGTGAAAGCCTCATGTGAACAGAATAGTCTTTCTTGTCAACTGCAACTATGAATATGAGTCTAAACCTTTCTTACCTTTGACCAATCGTAACTGGAAGCATATGCAAATATATTGCCATTATGGTTGAAACAACAAGCAGATATTGGCTGGTCAAGTTGTTCTGATGTTTTTAGCTTTGTTCGTGCATCTTTATCCCAAAAGCTGAATCTACCATCAGATCCTACTGTTGCAAGAGTACCATGGACAGGGTGAAACGCTATCCCATTTACCTGCAGAATCATACAAAATACTATTAAAACACCACACACGAACAGGTGATGGGAACACTCACAACACACGTGCTGAATCCTGAGAGAGTAAATGCCCAGGAAAGATTTTTTCAACTAGATATAGTTTGTTTTGTTGTTTTGGGTTTTTTTTTAAATGTTTTCAGATATATCATCAGAGAAAAGAAAAAAAAAAACCAAACAAACAAAAAGCACCAAAGCAAAAAGGAAAGCATCATCTTTTTTGAAGTACCTAAAAATTCAATGCATAATCCCACTGCCCAAATAGAGAAAGTATTGTTTCAATATCAGCAAAATTAACAAGCGTCAGCTCCACCAGGATGATTTACTGAATGGCTGATCTGGTGCTTGTTTTAAGGGAAGTACAAAAATTTGTCTTTCCTCTTAATGTATAACTATGACTGGTCTTTAAACATATGTCTAAGATAACATTAGGCAAGACAAAAGGTCAAGGAGAACAAACAATTCATAGCCAATTTTACATTAAGAGCATATATTGTCCTGTATAAATGATATAGTCACATATGCTGAACACTTACAGCATAGATATCCTGAGGTGCCGATGTGTTTGTTCCATTGGACCGATGACATTTAAAAGTGAAATTATCTTTTGCGCTGGGGGGAAAAAATAAAAATAAAAATGAAGACTTTTTACTTTCCTCGCTGTAAATTGGGCAATAAAGAAAGAATGTTTTATTAAATGATACTTACGGATTTGGAGGGTTGATATAATGAATAGCAACTCTTCCTTCAATACTTCCAAGGGCAAATCCAGTAGGCTTGTTCACTTTGTCTTTAAAAATAGCAACACAGCGATGCTGAATTTGAGAAAGATACAGAGGATTTTAGACAGAGACTTGAGGGCCAAATTTTCTGAATGCTGTTTGTTTTCCATGGGGACACAAAACATCCCATACATCAATGCAAAGTAAAGCAAAACCACAAACGAGGTCAAAAGATAGGGCAAATTCTATTGAGAATTTGGGCAACAGTATTTACATCTCTAAATCCTTATGAAGATCAGCAATAGATCAATGGGAAACCAGGACGCGTGCCATTCTAAGATAAAGTACTTTGATTTTGAAACATTGCTCGTTTTTACCAAAAAATGGCAAGCCCAGAACTTCAACAATCTGTATAAATATGCTCGTAATAAATATTATCATTTACCTGGTGTTTAAGAGGAGATTCTATTCTTCTAAATTCAGAAGGTTGGTTCTCTAACTGATAAACTATCAAACCCCTTTCTGCAGTGGCCACAGCAGCCATAGGATGAACCTGGATAAGGTTGTAAAATAGGTTGGCAGACAGACACTTGTGTTAATAGCATGGCAAAGAATTCTATTTATTATTATTTCAGAGAAATCCCTGAGGAAGCTAATGGAATTACACTATTTTCTGGGGGGAAGACAGGGAGCGAAAGAGGGAGAAAGAACAAATTTCATTCGCAGGCATATCTTCAAACACAAGAAGTCAGTTCTTCCCTGCCATTGAGAAATTTAACATACCAAAAATCATCTTATTAGCTTCTAATTATTAGCTGACCCTTCCAATGTGAATCACAGTAACAATAACACAAACTCATCCAGAAATAAGGGTAGGTCAGTCCTAGTGCTAATTTGGTTTTGGGATGTTAAAGGGATACTAAGTGTGTTTCTATGATGCAAATACCTATTTTCCAGAGCCTCATCAACATCAATTTATGTTTTATTGCTAAAAATCACACAAAGATCGAACACTATTCTATGACCCTATACTAACAGCCGGTATTTAGTGCTAACCTACAGGAGCCTCAAAGACTGCCAGCTTATTCTTACTCCCAGACGTCTAGCTGACACTAGTTTACTGTGTATCATGGCTTACCACATCTGCACAATAACATCTTTCAGGAAGCTGCAATGTCATCATAGGTGTTGGTGAGCGGGTATCCCAGAACTGATGGAAACAGAGAAACGAACAAATTTATGCTTGGAGTTGAGGATACACCATTTACCATAGCAAAGAGAATGCAATTGGTACCAAGTTGTTTCATTCTTGTCTATAGTCAGAATACTGCAACTCTTGTGAGACCCCACCTGGAGTACTGCGTCCAATTCTGGAGTCCCTACTACAAGAAAGATATGGACATGCTGGAACGTGTCCAGAGAAGGGCCACGAGGATGATCAGAGGGCTGGAGCACCTCTCCTATGAGGACAGACTGACAGAGTTGGGGTTGTTCAGTCTGGAGAAAAGAAGGCTCCGAGGAGACCTTACAGTGGCCTACCAGTATCTTAAGGGGGCCTACAAGAAAGCTGGTGAGGGACTTTTTAGGATGTTGGGTAATGATAGAACTAGAGGGAATGGATTAGAACTAGAGATGGGTTGATTCAGACTGGATGTTAGGAAGAAGTTCTTCACCATGAGGGTGGTGAGACACTGGAACAGGTTGCCCAGAGAGGTGGTGGAAGCCCCGTCCCTGGAAGTTTTAAGGCCAGGCTGGACGGGGCTCTGAGCAACCTGATCTAGTGGGAGGTGTCCCTGCCCATGGCAGGGGGGTTGGAACTAGATAATCTTTAAGGTCCCTTCCAACCCTAACAATTCTATGATTCTATGAACTCTCTATGAAGTAAGTCTATTTCATTAATTTGTTGTTTATATTAGTATTTAATAAAATATTTTAATTTCACATAAATATTTTCATACACAGATCACTAGCATGCTTTGTGTCCATTTGTTCAGGTAAAAATCATACCTTCAAAGTTTTATCCCAGCTTCCTGTCATCACACAGCTATAATTTGGTGCTTTAATCCAATGGATAGTCTTCACAGGAGCATCATGCTGAAGATAAAAAAAAAAGGACAAACACACATACATTTACTAAGATAACAGTCCACATTTCTGGTTTATGCTCCTCATATTTTTCTATGTATTTATACTTTTTATGCACTCAAGAGAAGTGATTCATGATTTTAGTCACAGCAGTTAGGATAAAGGCTGGTCATGACCTTATTGTGTTGTTTAGTGCTGTAAAATCACCCACATAAGAAAAAAAATGGTTCCTGACACAAAGAACAACAATCAAGTCACTCTACATAGGAAGATGGTCACAGCAGAAATACAAATTTCAAACAGAACTTTCTATTTATTTATAAAGGATATTATCCATCATGCCAAAAATCAGCACTTTAATATATTACATTATTTATTGCAAACTAATATAAAAAACAGCTTCTTCTGACAAGAGCTACAGAAGAAAGGCCTATGTTCATTACACCAATAAGATTTTAAAATCAAGGCTGAGAATCTGAATTTTATCACCTCAAGTAAGATACAAGAAGCAATCGTTAGAAGGATTCTCTTAAATTTTATAACTAGTAACTTATTTTAGTCATCGTAACTACATATTCTATGAACAGACATTCGCTTCTAAATTGAGAATGTAAATCATAATCCCTGTTACTGCTGCAGCAGAAAGCTGGTATTTGTGAAAGTGAATTCAATGATTTATTAATTTTTTCCCCCCATCATGCAGCAGGGTGATTTAGCGAGATCATAGCAGCAATGGAAAGAGCTCTCTCAAGTAAAATAGAGGAACAGCTGCACAGATTATTCAAATCACTCTGCATCTCTCCCTGTTCACGTGCACTTCATTATCTCAAAAATATAAGAAGCACCCTACAACCTCTTCTTCATATAGCAGTATCGACTTCAGAAGGACTAAACATTAGCTTAATTTGCTAACAAAGGTAGCTTTTAATAAAAACATAAAAGGGGAAAAAAAACACCTAATAGCTTGGGGCTTGCAGGCTTGCTTACTTACTTGTGCAATCTGAATAGCTTGATTGCTGTTGAGATCCCACATTTTGGCTGTTTTATCACAGGAAGCAGTAAATACTTTACTCCCATCCTAAAAACACGAAGAAGGCCAACAGATTAAATAGCTCTACCATGCAGTATCTACTAGAAAACTGTCAAGTCTTATTCTCTTCTAGTAATAGCATAACATTAATGTAACATGTACAGGGATTGCAAGATAAAGAAGAAACATAAAAATGGAAATTTATTTACGACTGTACGTTGTAAAAGAGAAAACTGTGCTGGGCATTATCTAGCTTTAAATACATTCTTACTTTTAAGCTCACTTTCACCCTTCTTATGCCCATGTTAGTCTATTCTATTAGGATACACTTAGCATATACTTACAGTAACATAAGTCTATACAATAATCATGGGCTGCACCTATGTGTGGCGCTCGTGTCTGTCTGGAAACCACAGGCCAATTTATTTAGGGTTTTGGTAAAAATTGTTTGTTTATTTATTTTTAAACAGGAACATACGTCACTCCAGCAGGCATCTAGTACAGGCCCTGTGTGCATCTGCTGAGCCTTTGGAATTGTCTGTCCATTATCCTGAACTTCCCAGCAGCGAACCTGTAACAGGAGAAGCATATAAAGACATAACATATTAATGCTAAGAACTTAATATACTCTTCTTGAAGATCCCAGCCTTAGTTTATCCAACAAAAAGTATGAGAAGAAGCTCAACATGAGCCAACAGCATGTGCTCGCAGCCCAGAAAGCCAACTGCGTCTTGGTCTGCATCACCAGCAGCATGGCCAGTAGGTCGAAGGAGGTGATGATGCCCCTCTGCTTCGCCCTGGTGAGACCCTCCCTGCAGTGCTGTCTCCAGCTCTGGGGCCACCATCATCAGGACGTGGACCTGCTGGAGCAGGTCCAGAGGAGGCCATGAAGATGACCAGAGGACTGGAGCCCCTCTGCTGTGAGGACAGGCTGAGAGAGTTGGGGTTGTTCAGCCTGGAGAAGGCAAGGCTCTGGGGAGACCTCAGAGCCCCTTCCAGTCCCTAACGGAGCTCCAGGAAAGCTGGGGAGGGACTCTTGAACAGGGAGGGGAGCCGCAGGACAAGGGAGAAGGCTTTTAAACTGAAAGAGGGGAGATTTAGATGAGATATTAGGAAGAAATTCTTGACTGTGAGGGTGGTGAGGCACTGGAGCAGGTTGCCCAGAGAAGCTGTGGATCTCCTGGAGGTGTTCAAGGCCAGGTTGGATGGGGCTTTGAGCAACCTGGTCCAGTGGGAGGTGTCCCTGCCCATGGCAGCGGGTTGGAACTGGATGACCTTTAAGGTCCCTTCCAACTCTAACCATTCTATGATTTCATGATTATGAAACACCAAGCTTTTCTTCAGAACTAGCAAAACCTTATTTTCTCTGATTACATTCCTTGTATCTGTACAGCCACAACTCAACCCCACAACTTCAACCCTACCTCAAAAGTACCTTATGATCACATAACACCTCCCAGTGCTCTCCTGGGGAACCCTTAACCATCAGCTAGGAAGAAGCTGCCTGATGCAGGCTACCAGCCAACAGACCAAACAGATCAGTTAAAGACGTTTGTCCTCCCCTCCCTGTTTGTGCCAGTTGGGATCTCACCCTTCAATCCAAACATCAATAAGGTTGTAGGAACTTAATCTTTTTGAGACTAGACTGTGAAACTGGACGATTTACCATTGTCTTCATGGTTCTGTCACTGGGCAAAGCATAACTGTGTTAGCCTAATTGTATAAGAAAATGAAACTAAAAACCAAATAAGTCGGAAAAAGAAAAATCAAAGCAATGAAAATCCGACAGGGAAAACACTGAGTATATATTCCATGACGAATCTTAAAACACACAGGCCGACGAATGATTCATCTGAAGATCACAACTGAGTTTCTCAGTTGAAGCAGCTCAGCTATGTCAAACTTAAGTGTCTTGGCACCAGACACAAATTTTGCAGTTCTGCAAAGAGGAAGATTTTCAGGTGCCTTGGCACAAGTTTTTAGGATCACATTTTGCAGTTTAGGCACTAATGCTCCCTCTAAGTCATCTATAGGTCTGACTGTGAGTACTTACATCATTTGCCCATGATCCTGCAATGAGGAAATTACCCGGCAATGTTGGCGGACTAAATGCTAAACAAGATATGCTGTCATCAGGTGGAGATGTTACTTCAATATCCTATAAAGATCAAAAGACAAAACAAAATTAGCCACACTTGAAAACTGTGCGCTGAGATCCTATAACTTCTATAGGGTGAGTTAGCAGGTACTGCTGTGACACATTAAAATGCAGCAGAACAGTGGTTCTCGCAGAGGCTAATACACGTACCTTCATTGGATTATGGTTATCTGCAGTTGTACTGCCAAACATGCTGGTACCTCCAGTACCAAACCCTGATGTTGATCCGAACAGACTCATCCTTGCCCTGTAAACGAGGAAAAAACTTACTGAGACTCTCAAGCATCCCTGGGGTGCCCCACCGCAGCCACTACACCGGCACACACCTCACCCCGCCTGGGGGGCGCCCAGGGATATAAAAGTATACGAAATTAAAAAAATAAAATCACACTTCTCGTTGCAGTTAGATCCCTGACGCTTCCCGGTCACCCACGGCTGCCAGGAGCCCCTCTACGGCCGCCACCTGGCGAGAGCTAACGCCCCCCCC